>CM075850.1:22849943-22897443 GCA_037975125.1 Latrodectus hesperus | reverse complement strand
TCATTTCACCATTGTCTTTTAATTGTTTCATTCTGTATATATATATATATATATATATATATACACACACACACACACACACACACACACACACACACACACACACACACACACACACACACACACACACACACATATATATATATATATACATATATATATATATATATATATATATATATATATATATATATATATATATATATATATATATATATATATATATATATATATATATATATATATATATATATACATATATATATATATATATATATATATATATATATATATATATATATATATATATATATACATATATATATATATATATATATATATATATATATATATATATATATATATATATATATATATATATATATATATATATATATATATATATATATATATATATATATATATATTGTTTGTATGAATATATTTATTAAAAATTTCAGATACTATTATTACAATATAAGAATTTCTATAAGAATTCACATAAACTATTATTATTATTTATTTTTGGATGTTTGAAATACCTTTAAAACAAGGTAAGTATAATAATTTGGTTACAAATGATTATAATACTATAGTCTGGTATGGTCTTAATTTAATTTAATGTAATTAGCGAGCAATGTGATCTTGAATAAACATCGGGCTAAACAGGAATCGTAAGGTAACAGGTGGTAATGGATGTGAATCACCAAATAAGAGTTGTTTGCCCTTTAGTGTAGAGTAAAGTAATTAATATTAATTGATGTAAACACAATTTTATAGGATTCATTAGCATTATGTAAAATACATAAAATGTTTACTGAATGAAAATAAAATACTTATATTTTTGTACAGTTAGAATTTTATGCAATATAATATTAATTATTATTTAATTAATTTAAAGACGCTAGTATAAACTACATCAGTTAAAAGACTGCTTAATTGATGTACGTACTACAATATGAAGGCTCTTTGATGTTTTATTCCATACTTAATTTAAGAAAGGAATTTAAAAAGTATATACTGCTTTTACTGCCTTTATTAGTCCCCTTTGCATATTTATTAAGAAGTCTAATCGAAGATATTGCCACGTGATATTTTCTTTTTCTGATGTAATTTATTTATTAATTTAAAAATGATTAACTTTTTTTGCGTGTGGGATATGCAACACTAGGAAACTGACCTTTATTTGAATTTAGAATATTTTTGGGTTATTTCTTTAGGTTCACCAATTCTTTATTTTCCTTAATAGTATGTAATTCAAATACTACTTACAAGACTGTAAAGACATTTTAAATGTGGATTTTGAAAACCATGAATACAATGTTTCGATTCGAAGAAGGATTTCATTATTCATATACTTGGGTTTCAGCTTAATGGAGTGAAAGAAAGAACGAAAATTTTTTATTTTTTACGTACTTGTATGCATAAATAGCAATACATTAATCGTGAATAAACATGAACACATTATGGAATGGTAGCATGTTTAATTGGTTAAAAGTTTAAGAATGTTTGATGGATCTTATCGGATTTCATTTTATTTTCATTTATACCATAGTCTGTAAAAAATATTAAAAACTTTTTTATAAAAATGGATATAAAATTTTTGGCTGCAATTGTATTGAAATAATATTTAAGAAATGTTGAAGCTAAAAGTTTTAATGCTTAAGATCTGGTGATTTCCTTTGTCCTAAATTATGAATCAGGAACAAGTAATAATATATTTTATTAAGTTCTATTATAATCTGTTAATTAACTTGATCTATAGTTTTTGAGCTTTGTACTCCATTTGTTTAATTTTGCATGAACATTGTAGTCTAAATGCTTCGTTAACTTAACTCCAGACAGCATAATCTTCCAACTGAGTATTATATCGCCAGTTTGTGATAGTCTTCCTATTAATTCAATCCAATGAAATTTTTTAGAAAACATTCTGAAAATGAAACTTTTCGTGAATTCCAACCACAGCATAAGACAAGGGGTACATAAAAATCATCTTTGCAACACATGTGGCATTGCGGAATATCATAATTGACAATTTTGCATATCTATCAAGTCATTTATATAAGATAATACATCTGGGATTTTCCTAAAATATGTATTAGCAACTTGAATAATTTTTTGAAAAGGTCAGGCTGTTCAAAATAACTTTATGTTTTTAATAGTTTCATGGTGTGAATGTTATAAAAGAAGAAATTCATGCAAAAGCATATGCATTTCTGATCAAAGAATGTATAATACCCATATTGAACCTCAAACACTTGCATGGCGCAGCTTGTCCAAGTTTGGACCTTGCGCCATAAAACCCAACCAACCAAGCAACTCAAGCACTTGAAAGAGAAATTTGAGAAACACAACATGAGTAAATTCTTTAGTAAAATAACCCTAAATATTCACATTATTTAGCTTTTAAATTTTGTTTGTGGAAATTTCAAATTATTACTATATAATTGAGATCTTGCATGCTTCATTTGCATAGGATACACTTAAAGATTTATGCAAGCATGTTTACTAAAAAGGAAATTGCTTTTTTAATACTATCAATCTGTTTTTTAATTACCTTCCATTTATAGGTATTATTTTGTACTTTAATGATCGGCATATCTCGGGCTGAGATGTGCATTCCTGGGAAATGCATCCAGATATATTTAATCAACTTGATTTTATAAAGTGCATTGAAATAAATAGCCTATTGTGTAACTATAGTGGACTATTATATTATTAAAAATATGCATATATATATATATATATATATATATATATATATATATATATATATATATATATATATATATATATATATATATATATATATACATACATACATACATACATACATACATACATACATACATACATACATACATACATACATACATACATACATACATACATACATATATATATTAGTGGAGTATAATATTTCCTAATTATAAATAAAATAACTCGAAATCGTCAATAAACGAGTGGTCATTAAACGGACTTCTTGAAAGGAAAACATTTGCTCACAGAGGAATGTCTGACTAATTATGATGAATTTTAGAAAATGTACAAGATGAAAATTTTCGTTCTCAAAATATTTATTATATTTATATGAAGCGATACCTATTTTTGAAGAAGAAAGTGAATTTATTGAAAAATGGGCAATATTAACTGAAATTTATCCTTTGTTGTTTAAATATAATATTCACATTTTTGTTTTGAATTAAAATAAAGAAAAGTTTTTGGTATATGGGTAAATTGTATTGATGATTTTTTCTTAGATATTATATGTTATTGGATTAACATTAAAATTTGATTTCCTTTGAATTTTTAATAGTAACATAACTTTTCACCAAATAGAGCATTTTTAGAACTGAACTTTGTAATCTTTTTATTTCTTTTTTTACTAGTATTTTTATCAAATTTAATGATACTCCATGCGTTAAATTTTTCATAAAGGTTGAAATCTGTGATCCATGTATATTTATTTACAACCATACGAGTATAACTTTCTTAAATTCTTTATTGATATTAAATTTAAGTAAACTAACATAACATTTCAAAGTGTATTTTATAATAAGAATGTCAAAATTAATTCAAAATGTATTAAAATTTATATTTAAAAGTCAATTTTTAATCAATTATAAACGTTTTCTCAATAACATAATTAAACATGAAGACCTTTTTCAAATAAAATAGGGCTGTATTGCTTTAAGTTTAATTAACAAAATAATTGGAATAAATTAAAGGTTTTTTCCTTTTAGAAAAATTAGTATTATTTCTTTTAATAGTTTTTACAATAAATACCGTCTTTATCTGCATTTTATGAAAATTTTCACCCACTAAAAAAGACCTCTTTTACTGTTGTTTAAGCATTTGAAATTTTAAGCTCAGAAATATTTTAATATATTTTTACACATATAACTATTTCAATTTTCCTTTATTTAAATTGTTCAGAGTGTAAAACTTATGCCAATATTAAATATAAAAAAATTCAATTCGTTAACCACCTTTTAAGAAATAGTTCTCCTTTATTAATTTATTCAAGAGAATTATATTTGTAGCTATATATCAAACAAAGAGATTTTCATTTATTGAAAAAGAACCTTACTTTTTTTAGTTTTTTTTAGCAAATTGTCATTTCTGAAAATTATTTTTTACTATTTAACTTCGTACTTTACGGCAGTTTCCTCATCCTGATCTTTTCTTTTCACTTTGAAGAATAATTCAAATAAACTTTAATTCTGAAGCATCACATATTATAAAAATTTATGTTGTGTAACTATTATTTTAGAAAAGTGCTCGAAACATTATTTTTTATGACATGTAGAGATTTATACATAATATTATACCAGATTGTGTGAAAAACAGTTGATAAGTGAAATAACTGCAGATTTTACATTGTTATAAATATTTTACTTGTGTTTTGTCTCTATATTATACATAAATAAACTTTTCACGATAATGTTTCAAGGTATTCTTCAAAACTATATTTGTTTTATTCAGTTTTTGATATTTGCATATTGTTTGACACTTGTTAGCATATCAACCAAGATTTTCATTTCAATAATTTATCTTTATTATTTGCATGAACAAATTTAATATAAAAGTTAAATTCATAAAATTCATTCTTATTTTCTGTATATATATATATATATATATATATATATATATATATATATATATATATATATATATATATATATATATATATATATATATATATATTTACATATTATTATAATAAAAATGAATTATTGGATTATTTTAACTACTAAAAACTGTAACTATATTTTATTTAAAGTATCAAAAATCCATTAAAAGTTTTAAACCAACATTTCTTTAAATTGCTATTTAATTGGCATTGACACATAATTGTTAAAATTTATATTCATCTGTTATATTCATAAATGTTACATTCATCTGTTTTGTATATCTATATGATAAAATCATATTTGAGATAAAATACAATTTTTTATTCATTCGTAAATTTCTTTTCTTTCATATTTGCATTGCATTTGAATTCCTTGTCATGGAATGTTTGGAGAAAGAAACGTTTCTCTGAATGCATGCATGTTCCGTGGCAAGTGAGAATAAATCATTGTTAATGGCACCGTCTGCTACCACATACGTGATTTGGGCGCTAATGGGGTTGTTTTTAAAACTCATTCACATTCGAATAAATTTATTCAGCATGAAATATTCCAGAAAATGTATTTAATCTTAGAATCATTGAATATAGGAATTCTTTTAAAGAAATGTAATGTGAAAGAATATTAGAAAAATTAAATATTTTATTAATTAAATATTTTACCTTAAAATTTAATTAGATTTCATTGGTAAAAAGCAATAAAATTTAATGTTATTAGCCTAGAAACACACACAGATTTATAATTATATTAATTATGTATCAACTTCTATGTTAACCATAAATTTTGCTACTTTTTAACGTTAATTATTTCAACATAAATTAATATAATAATGCATTTAAATAAAATGTACTGAGAAAGAATAATATTTTTATCATCTTAAAATTTTAGATATTATTTTTATTAGAGTGGGAAAAGTTTAAAAAAAATCTTATTAAGGGGCGAAAAATATAAAAACAAATTTCTCAACTTTCATTTTGTAAAACGTAAGGCAAAAATTTAATTTTTAGGAAGTTTTTCTTTGTATGAAAATGAAATGAGATACTTTGTGGAATTACAGTATTAACAAATCTTATCTTTTAGAAAGTTTAACAATTGGAAATACTTAGAACTTCTATTGACTAATATATATTTTTTAAAAATCACTATAAAGACTATCATTTTCAAAATTAAGTCCATTTTTCCCAGATCAAAATACCACAAAAATTTTTCTTTAAATATACAGCTTATGATACGTAATTTATAGTACAAATTATGTGAACTAATTCATGTCTTTAAAAGTATTTGAAATAGCTTAAATATTAAATTCAAACATGGAATTTATAAGCTTTAGTACCAAACTTCTAATGGTTAAAATTATCTAAGACCTGAGCCAGCTATATAATATTTTATTTTAAGAGGGAAAAAATTTAAAAAATGTTTAAATTAAAAAATATTTAAAATTTAAAAGCTAGTCTAAGGCATGTTATAAATTTTAACTTAAAGAGTAAGTTTTATTTATATAAAATAGAAAATAATAATATAAATAGAGAAATAAAAGTTAAATTTTTATAAAATAGAAAATATTTCAAGCCCTGTCATATTTGAAACATCAATAAAATAAACTATTCTGTCATAATACCAAACGGAGATTCTACTGATTGAAAGCCATTAGATGAGAGGGATTAATTAATTCTAAAACTATTAATATTTAAAAGTAGCCGTTACTTAAGTCAATTTTTATGCTTTAGAATTGAAATTTACAAAAAAATTATTCTGTGTCAAACATCGACAAATTCTTGACAGGAGATTACAACTTTGACTGTTTATTGTTAAAGTTGGAAGGGAAACTATATTTTATTCAAAACATATTTTGATAACATGTCCATACATAAAGTATGGGCTATATTTATGTTTAATATTTCTTAATTTTCAAGAATTTTTCTTTTTTATGTTATTATAAATTCTACGGTAAAATTAGCTTACATGAATTATAATACAAGCTGCAAATATAAAGCTAAATTTTTATTTAAATAAGTTGATGAAAGAAATTTTACTATAGTTTCAGCTTACATGAGCTATAATGCAGATTGAAATTATAAACAGAAAATTTATGCGTAAATATATCACTGAAGGGTAATTTATTGTTAGTGTGACTTTTGTATTTTTCTTAGATCACTCACATATTTCATCATACATTAAAAATATTAGTAACTCTGAGAATTTTCATTTACTACATGATTGAACAGGATAATTATGAAAAAGTGAGACTTTCGTTTCTATATTATTATTTTGTAATCATATACGAGGGTCACTCTGAAAGTTTTGAGATACAACTAGGTTTTTAAAGTTATACTTAATAAATTTTAAGTCTGTTCAAAGTAGTCTCCTTCAGCATCAATGCACTTTTGTAGACGAATTTTCCACAGATTAAATGCCTCAAGTCATTCATTTCTTCGAATAGATGAAAAAAATGCATTTATAGCCACATCAATCTCTTCTGAATGAAAACGACGTCCACGTAAGTTCTTTTTTAGATTAAAGAATAACAAAAAGTCTCACATAGCTAGATCAGGTAAATACGGCGGATGTTCGATCACTTTAATTTGTTTTTGTTTAAGAAACTCAACTCTGTTAATCCGGCTGTGTGTGAAGATGCATTGTCATGGAGAAGCATTAGTCCCCTAACATTCAGTTCTTGTAGAATTTCTAGAAGACATTTAGTGGTATACCAGTTTGCTGTTACTGTCTTCTGTCCTTCCAACTTGATGGCTTTGACCAATCCCGTACTTCTGAAGAAAACGGCATACATCATTTTTTTCAGTGTGCGTTGTTTTTTCACCATTGTCGGCGTGGGATAGTCTTCCAAGACCCATACTTTGCTTTCATGACGTGTTGGAACGTCAAAAAAAAAAAAAAAAAAAAAAAACGGTATGTATGTTTTATCACCTGTTACAATTTTAGAAATGATGCAGTGGCTACCATCATTCAGCATATTAAGAGTTTCTTTACTGATTCTGACACGCTCATATTTTTGATGCTCAGTTAGATTATTGGGAACCCAACGGCAAACTACTTTCTTTCATATGTAGTTCTTTATGAATGATTTTGTATATGGCTGCGGATCCAATGTTAAGTTCCTTTTGTATCATTTGATAGGTACAGCGATTATCATGCATTAACATTTTTCGTATGGCAGACACATTATCCGGGATGACTGCCGACGGTGGCCTTCCTGTGTGTTCTTCATCCTGAAGAAAATTGCGACCTCTTCTAAATTCTCTAAACCATCTGAATACAGTAGCACGAGCTGGAGATTCATCACCAAATGCTAATTGCAACCGTTGAACGCATTCTTCTTGATATAATCCTGCTTTGAAATCGTAGAAAATCATAGTGCGAAAATGTTCTCGCGTCAACTCCATTTTCTATTCTGTTTAAAATTTATTCCACACTAAACAAATTGAAGTAAGTCAGTAAAAAATAGTCTTCTGTGTTAAAAATAGTTTTTACTTTAAAATTAAACCGTTATTTTTATTTTGTAAATTCTTGTCTGCGCGTATCTCAAAAATTTCAGAGTAACCCTCGTATTAGTAATGAAAGGGCTGATGAGCTTGCTAAACAAGGATCGTCTTTTGTTCCCATTGGTCCAGAACCTTTTTGTGGGATCAATTTGAAGACCGCAAAAACCAATGTTCTTAGATGGGAAAAACGGAAGATGTATGAAGCTTGGCTCAAATCTCCTGGTCAAACCCACGCTAAAAGTATGATCTGTAGATCATCAGCGAGGATTTCCTATGAAATTCTAAGATGCTCTAGGCAGAAGATACGTTTAATCGTAGGCTTCATAACTGGGCACTACTATTTCAGAAAACATCTCCATAAAATGGGACTGTTTCAGCAAGACCCTATCTGCAGGAAATGTCATATGCAAGAGGAAACAGCCAAGCATATCATTTATGAATGCGAGGCTCTTGCCCTCCCTAGATTAACCTCTTTAGGCATCATCCATACTAGAGAGTTACACCTAGACTCCATTAAAGGGTTATCGGACTTAATTAATAAAGTGGGTGACCCGAGCAACTGGAACTAGGAAACATTGGGTTTGGAGTTAATGGTACAAAATGCTGATAAAAGCAGAGGTGCCAATGAAATGCAAACCCAACTTGTAGAAGAAGAAGAACCCTCGTATTAAGAGTTTTCAAGACAGCTAACTAACATATTTTAAAACTTTTCTTAAAATCAATCTATCGTCTGTTTGAAAATGAGGTTATGCTATTGGTATTAAATGTTACATAATATGGACAGTTTTATATATCATATATCTTCTAAAATATCTTATATAAATCTAAATATTTCATATCGTTAAAACAAAAAAATATTTAAGAAAATATAAAAGCATAATTTTATATTATATTTTATACAAATTTCCCTGTCTTAATGATAGCATGAAATCATTAGGTAAGTAATGTAAAACATGATTTCTTTTAATCATTTTACAAAAAATTTGAGGGGAGGCATGTTGTCTACAAGATGAAAATAAAATATGTAATGTGTACTCCTTTTTTCTGACATCGAAGATTTACTTTGCATATTTCTCATCAAAATCTACTTATTTTATCGAAGTAAGCCATTGAATTTATCACTATTCCTAGCAAATCGGGGACTAATGTTTGCAATATCAGTATAATAATTATTATTGTAATTATTATTTAACAAGAACATATTACTACCATTTCTAAAGTTTTGGTAAAAAACTTTATTATAATCTTATGGAGAATAATTATTTAACTAGTATATAGCTAATGAGAGAGATGTTAAATTAAATAATTACGAATAAGGAATGTGAAAACTTAGTGAAATATTCAATTGAGGCAAATTTATAGAATTGAAATTTATAAATGAAAATTGAATCGATTTAAAAAAAGTTGGCTTGTCAATAATCATTATTCGAGTGTGATATTGTTATACTATATACATAAAGGATTATTTCGTAGAAAATTTATTTTGCGTAGAATTTATAAGAAAATTAATTTCCTATTTTTTGTATTTTCTCTATCTAAAATATTAATTCATGTTAACTCGATAAACTCAAAGCTGTGAATGATATTTTACATTATGTTCCCTTAGATATATCAGTTTCAAATAATCATTTTTTAGTTAAAGACTATTTTTAAGTAAGAATATGAAAGTTGCACTTGTGTGAGAGAGTGAAAATGAGAAAAGATACTATGTTAATGTGTGTCACAAAACAATCCATTTGAATGCATATGCTGTTATAATGTTCTTAAAGATGTTTCCCTTAATTGATTTATTTTATTTAAATATTGTATTTCAAAATAGCTTACTTAAAAATCAAAAAGTGAAAAACTTGAATAAATTTTGTCATCATTTAGAAATAAATTAACATAAAAATTTGAAAATTTTTCAGAATTTAAAATTAATTCTTATGTCTTTATGAGGTATTTCATCAACATAGTAAAACAAAAAAATTGCTTGATTACAAAAATTATTCTTTGAATAAATCAGCCTTATAGGTGCTTCTTTAGAATTTTCATTCGCAAGAAATTCCACAAGCCTTTTTAATACTTTAAGACGATTAGTTGAAAGGAAGAAAGATATTTGTATACTTTAAAGAGAAACGTAAATCGCTGACATCAACTGATTCTTTTGATAGAAATATGTACATTTAATAACATTATTTTTATATTAATCTTGCAAACTTATAGCAGCTTAAATTATCATAATATTTAAGGATTCACCTTTTCCTGGAGTATGCTTGCTTTCTTCCAAAAATATAGAAATAATTAATGCAATAATCATCATGCTTTTGCTCGTTACATTTCAATATTTTGTATAATTCGATCCCTCATTACATTTATATACAGTTGCTACTTACACATAAAAAATCATTACTAATTTTCGATTTGAAATATGTTTAAAAATTAAAATATTTTAATCCTAAAGAGCATCAAATTTTATTTTTGACTTTAATCAAATATTCTTTTTGGAAATATAAATATATCTTTAAGCTCAATCACTGGAACATATTATTTCACAATAAGAACGCAAAATATAAAATTTTGCATGATAATTCAAAATCACTCCTCGCATATAATGAATGAATTTTTCTTTCGAAATCCTCAATATTCAAACCAATTAATTTTATTTCAATTATTAAAATAATATCTTATAATATCACAGGAAAAAATAAAAATCAAATCTATAATAAATGTTTGGAATGTCATCATTTTTCTTGAATACACGTAAAAAAATTTTTATAGACATTTTTAGAAAGATTTTTCAAAATATTGGGGAAAAAATGTTTTCATTTATTTAGTAAATACAATTTTCTGATTCTCTACTGTTTTAGGATTACATTCATATATTTAAATAAATGCTTGAAAAATGTTTTAAAAAATCTGGGATACTAGAAAGCCAGAGATACTTTGATATTTTTTGATAATGCTACGATTTTTAAGCAATGAAGAGACATTTATCATATTTCAAATTCTAAATCTCTGCAATCCCACATATCCAATTTAAAAGAAAACACCTTCGAAATATGTTTTGTACAAAACACTGATGTTTTGAATACATTTGAAGAAATATCGACAAAGAAACTTTACTTTTACATTAATTTTGCTTAAAATAAGCTTTTAGACAGAAGTATTTGAAACGTGTCACAAAAATTTTTATAGCTTTAAATTTTCTCAAAAAATTTAGTGACACTGATGTATTACTGATACACTTCTTAAATTCCTTCAGTTGCAATATCTATATATAATCCTATTCTAGAAAGAGATAAGCGGTGTGTTTTAAAAATTTCGAAAATTAAATTAAGCTAGTTGATCCATTTTATGCATAGGATTTACATAAATGCATATAATATTATATCATTAATAATAATAGACACTAAAGCATGTACACATGTACTGGTGACTTTAAAACATGCTTTGATATAAAATATGTTTAAAGAAAATATACGAGATAATATATGATTTCAAATGGAGTAATGTTTGTTTAACAGAGAGAAACTATGCTCGTGTAATAGGGTTCCCCCTGATTTGGCAAGAATTTTGGAGATAAATATTGGTGATAAAATTTAAATTTCTGGTAACTTTGGTATTTTCAGCGTTTTAACTAATGTATTCTTGTCACATTTTTACATTATTCACATCTTTGTTATTCACCTCCATTTTTGTTATTCAGGTCCATTTTGTTATTCACATTTTGGCGCCTAAATTGAGGTCAAAAAATCACCAAAAAAATCATGGGATACCCTTAAGTAAACTTTTACCGAAAAACTGACTATATTTCTTGGTTAACACGTATTTCAATTGAAATTTATCTTTTATTGCTGCGTTTGATTAAGTATTGTCAATATTATGAGTAATGTAAAAATTGATTGTTTGGCATGTATTAATATCCGTTTTTTGGCTATTTAATAATTTAACATATATGAAATAATGGAAATATTTCTGATAATTAATAATTATTTGCAACACAAGCTGAAATCTTAAAATGTTATTATAATTTATATAACTGATATGAAAATAGTGGAAATAAATAAGATGATATTTTTAAGACAAATTGCATTTACTTTTTAGAAATATAAGAGCTCTAATATGTAGCAATTTTAAATAGTTAGAAATCTTATTTCATAGAAGAGGGTGTTTTTGCATCTGTATGATAATTCTCATGGAGAATGTTTAGTATGAAATGGGTTTTCAGGTATCAAAGGATGAGTACTTGCGTAAGTATTTTTTTATTAACAGTCACACGAATAATAAAGTTTCATTATTGTGAATAGATTTTTATATAAACAACTAATTTTTAATTTTTAAGATAATTTTATGTGTGTGTGTGTAAAATCTTATTTATTAACACTACTAAAACTTACTCTCTAAAATATTGACTTTTAAAAATTATTGTTTATATATGAACAACACAAAATAAAAAAGAACTATTTGCATTTCTAAAATTAAATTTAAATCAAAAGCAATATTTAAAAACATTTTGTTGCTGCATATTGTTAGACAACAACGCATCAAAATTTATTCATAAACATGGAGCTGAATTTATATAAAGGTAATAAGCAAACAAAATATTATGCTCCATTATTTTTGAAAGCAGTAATATATATTTAAAGTGATATTAGTAATAATTGAAAACAAATATAAGGATTTTAAGGAATTGAGGAGAATAAAAAATTCTCCATAATATTTATATATTTAAAGGTAAAGGAATTCCCTTAAGGATTGGTCGCCTTCTATGAAAGTGAAGAGAAAAGTAACGGAAAAGCAAATCACGTATTTCGTTTCCAATTTCTTTCGCATTTTCATTTTCACACATGGGATTGTAATTTAGACTTATTTATTTTCTCCTTGAACGGTGAAGCCAGATCAAATAAATTGCTTTCTTGATCTATTGTGAGAGAAAGATTCGCAGAAGTCACCGAATAATAGAAGAAATAGAGAATTTCAACCAAAAGCGGATTTGACTTCAGTAAAAGGTCATGATGATGAAAAACAGGAAGTCACTTATCAGTCAATTATAGTGTGAATATTGTTTCTTTCCTTATAAAATGAAATACAATTTTAAAATAAATTTAAATAGGGATTCTTAAGACAATTTTTACAGATTAAAATCTGAAATGGTTAGCTATTTAAATAATGACTTTGTAATAATTTATTTAAATTTTGGAACAAATAATTTTATAAAAACCTTCAAAGAACAATTATATTTTCATAATAATTGTCGCTAAAATACATTATCTAAAAAGTTTCTAAAAGACGTTAGTCTTAAACGAATGTTTTATATAATTGAGCAAACAAACTTAGTTACCTTTTTATATTAGTGAATTTTGAACATGTGAATTAAGAATGAAGAAACAGTAAGCCATATTTCATTTCTTTCATTAGTGTCTTAGTTAGACCTTTCTACATTAGTCTAGTTTGGAATCTAATATATTATCCTTTCAGGTACAAAATAGTACAAAAATAAAAATGTCTAATGATAAAATCTTAATTTTAATGATGAATAATGTCATTATGTTTTTGTTAGTTATATTTTATTTTACATTAAGAAATAAAAGATTTAAATAATCCTATAACCTGGTTTTTTTGTAAATGTAATGAAAAGAAAATTGTTTGAATAATTTTCTGGACAAAAAACTTAAAACTCTTATTAATTCAATGACTTTTAATTAAAGGCTAGTGATCTTCACAAAATCATATGAAATGGACAGTTTTGAAACCTCAATTTAAATATTTTTGTTCTCAATTTATTTATATAAATATGATATTTATAAAAGTGTAACAACTCAAATTTTAATCTATAAGGTCGTTTATAAGAAATCGTTGGTAATGTTATAAATTGTCAATGAAATGTATAGTTTTAGAACATTGTGCAAATTATAAATTACATCGAAATCAAAGCGCATGACTAATATACAATGCTTAATATGAAACAATATCAGGTAGACAAAACGTTGAAGGATAGCAAAATCAATTGCTACAGACGGATAAACATTGAGGAACATTGGATCACCAGAAGGAAAGCCATGGAGGTAGAAGTGACTAGGGAGCTGAATGAACATCTACGAAACTCAGTAGCACTTCAAAAGAAGTTGCATAAATCAGATATTTTGGGCAAAACTGCAATCGTGAAATCCCTTTTGATAAATGTTACTCAGAAAGGGCAAACACAAAAGTGCAAGGGACACTAAACCAGGACTACTGATTCATGAAAACATGTTTTGTTTTTCGATGAATTAAGTTTCTCCCTATTCTCCACCAAGCATGGGGTAGTTTTACATATGAAAACCCCACTCCTTTCAGAAGTTTACATCCCTAATTGTAACCTTTTAAAGTGAAGTGTGGTTCCATAATCCATCCCGTGGTTTAAAGCAGCATCTTTATCGCCTTATATAGACAGGCCACTAGTCCACACTATATCACTGTTTTGGCTAATCAACTCCTATCTATGACGCACACACTGTTTTCGTCTTGTGAATGACCTATCATGTTGATAATTTCCTGATTCACTGTAGCTGTACTGCTATATAACAGTTTAGACAAATGAGGAGTCAGTTGAACACTTTACCACCGGACACATATCACATTATACACTCTCTATGATCTGTTTTTAAATAAAGAATGACATCTTGTAATCCTTCTCCCGAGTTTCTGTGAAAGTTAGAGAAGTTTGTGCCTGAAGAGTGGTGCAACAGCCCACTTATAATGTTACAAAGTTTGTATAGGTTCATTTCAAAGATGATTCATGTGATTTTAACTATTAAAAGTGCTTTTACTTCATATTAAACTCAAAAACTTTCTTCTTGTATTGGTTTCTTATATTTTGGGCAGTTTCTGTGTACACATTTATAATTAGTTTTACGTTCAGAACCCCAGTTAAAATTTTTGTCATTTATTACGCATTACAATGTCAAATTACAAGAACATAATTGATTAGATTTCATTCATGTATTTTGTTTTATATTTTCTTTTACTCGTTCATTTCTTTTAACAAAGTTATGTTAGAAAATGTTAAAATTTACTCTCATATAAATAATCTTCGGTGATAACAATCTCACAATACGTAAATAATTTATATTATAATTAAATAAAAATGATAGCACTTTGAACGAATGAAAGCATTAGGAGATAATTTGCTATTAGAGCTCTAACTTTGTCCCTATTTATATAGGATTTAACGCATTGTTAAGAAACACAATTGTATATCAAACACTTTAACTGATGTGTATTCAAATGTTAAGTAAAATTAATTATTGGTATAAATTAATTGACTTTGTCAATGCATCTTCTTAGAGGAAACTAAATATCACAATTTTTCAAAGTTATTTAAATCAAATTACTTAAGTGCATGAGAATTATTTTTAAATTATTGACAAATTTTTTACAACTGTAAAAGAGATTAATCACTATTTAATTGATACGATTTTATAAAGTTTAATTATAAAACATATTATTTAATTAAGTTATTTAAACGAACGGTAAATCACTGTATTACATTATTTATATGTTACCATTTATAAAGCAAAGATTTTAAGAATAAATTAATGATATTTTGCTTTAAGATAAATTGTTTAGCTGAATCAATTTTTAAGAATATCAAATATTTCATGTCTTAAAAATACAATTAAAAACATCTAAACATCTTATCATTATATATATATATATATATATATATATATATATATATATATATATATATATATATATATATATATATATATATATATATATATATATATATATATATATATATATATATATATATATATATATATATATATATATATATATATATATATATATATATATATATATATATATATTATTGAATAAAAATTGCATAACAATTTTGTTCTAAAATAATGATACCTTACTTTTGCTATTATTTTTTTAATTCCCTTTTATTTCTAAGGCTCTGAAACTAAATTTTTGTTGTGCATAACTTTACGCTTAAAAAATGAAACTTCGTTCAAAAAAAAAAAAAAACTGTAGTTTTTTAGAAGAAAATTTTATTTAACATTGTCAAAATAAAACATTAATATTAACTATCAATTAATAATTACAAACAAATAATATTTACTGTCAAAACAAATTAAATTTCACAATCCTTTAAGGAAATAAAAGCTTTGAACTTATCAGAATTGTAAGGCAACTCTAAATACATACACAGCGGAGCTTTGGAGTGTATATAATCTTCCGGGTTTGGAATATACTCCTATCGCCAAGCACTTTTCTTAATTTTGAATCCCGGTCAGGTGACGAAGTCGACACCTGAGCTGATAGACTTCTCAACCCATCCACACCACATCAGCGGAAGTACTATGGACGTTACATATTAACGTAGACACGTCTGAAAATCATGGAGATTCATTGAGGGAGGATGTGGTCACCCTCCCATTCGTTACTTGGGGCAAACGATGTTTTACTTTGCTAATCTTACGGGAAACTGTATTCTGAGCTCTGCGGCTATAACAAATGTAATATTGGAAATTAGAAATATTCACTATCTTCTTATTTTAAGATGAATTTAGATGTAAGAAATAAATATAGATTTTATATATTTTAAAAGGGAAAACCGTATTCTTAATTTTTGAAAAAAAAGTGTAAATTTTTGTCCGAAATCATAATACCAAAAATTGTATACATTTCACATTGAAATTTGTTTTGTGATACATTTTTTATGTTATTGCATTGTGCCCTTATAAATATTTACAAAAATATGTATTTTTTTATTTTATAATTTTTACATATTATATTAGTATTCTGAATCTAATACATTGTGTGTAACATAAATATATTTCTAAGCAAATATTCTCAATAAATTTTACATTCCGTTTAATTAATGCGATAGTAATCACATGGAAGAAAAATTAAATTATTTGGAATTGTATTAATTATAGAGGTAGTAAAATAATTAATAATTTAAAACTGAATAAATTCGACTCTAAATTTTCAAAAAATAGAATTCAAAATTTCTAAGGAATATTGGAGTCTATTTTTAGGAATGTAAGAATTTTCCAAAGAGAAAGTTGAACTTTAATTTCCTTGTAATTAAAGTTCAACTTTCTTATAACCTCATAACGTTAATTTCCTTATAACCTCATTTATTTCATAAATTAAAATGAACGTATTCTATATATATATATATATATATATATATATATATATATATATATATATATATATATATATATATATATATATATATATATATATATATATATATATATATATATATATATTAGATTTAATACGTGAAGCTAACTTTCAATTAGGGATGAACTTCTCAATTTAATTAATGTTCCCATTTTATTACTTGCTCTATTCCATACCAATGCTGCAAATAAAAATTACTAATTTTTATACTAAAATATACAGAAAATTTATTTTAAAACATTATTTAGATCTATTTTACATGAAATTTTATTTTAGCTATTTTTTTTATTTTTCGGTTAAGGAATTCTATTTCAAATATTAAAATTTATGAAACTTGGACACAGTTTCGTAAATTTTATAAAATTTTAATTTCTTAAAAATATAATTGAGATTAAATGTAATGCCCATGGGTACAAAGGATAAATTTAAGAATAAAAAAATAAAAAAAAGCCGTAAATTTCCCATCGGTGCAGAACCTGTTTGTGGGATCAATTTGAAGACCGCAAAAACCAATGTTCTTAGATGGGAAAAACAGAAGATGTATGAAGCTTGGCTCAACACTCCTGGTCAAACCCACGCTAAAAGTATGATCTGTGGATCATCAGCGAGGATTGCCTATGAAATTCTAAGATGCTCTAGGCAGAAGATACGTTTAATCGTAGGCTTCATAACTAGGCACTACTATTTCAGAAAACACCTCCATAAAAATGGGACTGTTTCAGCAAGACCCTATCTGCAGGAAATGTCATACGCAAGAGGAAACGGCCAAGCATGTCATTTACGAATGCGAGGCTCTTGCCCTCCCTAGATTTACTTCTTTAGGCATCATCAATACTAGAGAGTTACACCTAGACTCCATTAAAGGGTTATCGGACTTTATTAATAAAGCGGGTGACCCGAGCAATTGGAACTAGGAAACATTGGGTTTGGAGTTAATAGTAAAAAATTCTGATAAAAGCAGAGGTACCCAATGACATACAAACCCAACTCTAAGAAGACAAAGATGAAGCCATAAATTGTTACAAGATTTTAAATTAAATTTAAAATAAATTATTTTAAAAGTTACTCATATTTTTATTGAATATTTTTTGAATTTTAAAGAAATATGTATATAAGCAAATTTTTAATTATAAGCAAATATGCATATAAAGCATCAATCATCGTATTAATTTTCTTTACTGACATCAGAATATTCAAAATCAAAATCTAAGAATTTCAAGTATCAGTGTCAAATCTTCTGAGGAAATTATAAATATATCTTAATAATTACTGCATTTCAATAGCTTTTGTTTTTAATAACATACTGAAATGGTTGTGCTTTATCAGGTATGCGATGATATTAAGTGTACTGAAAAACGTAATTCGTTTACTCAATTTAATTAGATCTTGACCTGTTCAATTTTTTCAATCTTTATATTATTAAGTTTAACACTTTGATGTAATTTTATTAGTTAAGTTGCAAAGTAAATAATACTAAATAATAATGATATTATTATTTAGAAATTTTAGGTTATATAGAAATATTGTGCTATGAATCTACTATTATTAATGATGTGAAACTAATGATATAACTAATGACATTATTAATATGAAGCTAAATATTAATGAAAGTCGATTAAATTGAATTCAAGAATTCTAAGAGTTCGTAAGGCATATCAGTAAAGTTATTTGTATGTATACGAAATTTTGTGTAAAAAATGTAATAATATTATATCAAATTTCATGAGTTTGATTATAATAAAAGATAAACTTAACATTTGGTTATTATTTTTAACAGCATTTATGAGTATTTTTGTAAACTAAATTTGAGTCAAATATTCTAATTTAAATGTAAGCTACTTTAATTAAAAATTCCAATAATTTTAATTAGGATATTTAAGATTCAGAAATGAGATGCTTGTTATTTTATTTTTAAATTATCTATGCCCTTTACTTACTTTTTACTACTGATATAGTTAAAGTGCAAAGAATGTATATTTTCCTAATTTCAAATATGTTAGATATTTTAGTTTTTCAGAAATATTATATAAATATTCATTGTTGTATTAAATTACGACAAATATTGTGACACTAATACTTAGTAAAAGGGAGATGTTATAATATCGTTAGATATTGTGAATAGTATATGAAGCTTAATGATAATATTTCTTCACTCCTTGGTTGATATTACAATTGAAATTGTAAAGAAAAAACTTATTTATTTTGGGTTTGAGTGATAAACAAAAGATTAAAGTTGTAAGAAAGTTTTACTGACAAGATTAATGTAATGATAAATTTACTCTACGGCATATACAACTTTTGTCCAAAAATTAATAACTTAAACTACTAAAGTTTAAATAATAATAATAATAATAAATAATATATATATATATATATATATATATATATATATATATATATATATATATATATATATATATATATATATATATATATATATATATATATATATATATATAATATATATATATATATATATATATATATATATATATATATATATATATATATATATATATATATATATAATACATAGTTTAAATAATAATATAATCATATTATATATAGTGCTATATATAGAAAATTTGTGAAGTTTACTATTGGGTGATATAGTAAACTGCCTGCAAAATTAATTTTTTGAAGATATTGTAAATAGAATTTGAGATTTGCGAATGAGAAAGTGAGACTAACGGATTCAATTGCTAAAATTCCCCCAGAATTATATAAGCAAAATTTATTTGGAAAATACCACAGATATTTGCATTATTATCAAGCAAAGAATTCTTCAATGCAAAATTTTCATTTATCATCGAACTTCAGATAAAGCAAAATTTTTTAGAAGAATGTAAAATTCCTGTTATTGAAGGAACTTTTAATTCATTCACATCATATTTTGATTGGTATCCTCTCTTTTATATCAATCAAATATATCATTATTGAACGTTGATAAAAAAATCATTTCATATTGATTAATATCATTGATGAATTGATGATTTTTTTTAAAAAGGGAAAATTTAATCCGAGGGCTTTTTGCTGGAGCAATACAATGCGAGGTTTTAAGTTACAAGAAAAATGAAAAAGTAGTTGGATGATAACAGAGTAGTATTTTCAAATAGCCTGCTTCATTAAATAATTGCAATCTCAAAGCAATTTGGAGAATAAAATAAAAAATAAAATTTAAAAAGCACAGGAAAAAAACTGTTAGACAACGGAAAAAATAGTCTAAACTTGGAACGAAACTGCTTCTCTAATTTTCAAATATATTAGCCTTTATATTTGATTATATTTATTTTAACACTGCTTTATAAAGTTATTGAGGCTAAATGAGAGTAAAAATTAACTACTGCTTTTTTAGTATAATAGGATATAAAGATAAAATATTTTGAAATAGATTTTGATTTTAATTTTTTTGATTTATTTACATAATTTTTTTAAAAGTCTGAAATGTTTTGTCTTATACTTCAGTTACATTTGTATTTTTGCAGGTATTATAACTAATTTCTGATGACAAAAACTTATTTTCAAAAATAAATTTTTCTGAAGAAATAATATTATATTTTTATACATGATTTTAATTTCTGTAACGAAACATTTTTTTTGATAGTTAAATATGCCATTTTTCAATTCATGGAAAACATAAAAATATTCCAAAAGAATTATGATAATGCACTCAAATTAAATAGACTATTTTAAGAATTTCTCTGCTTTTCTAAAAAATGAGTCGTTGGTACTTTAAGTAAGAATAAAATTTTAAATGAATATAATAAAAAATTGTAATTGATAAGAAAGTATTTTTTCACCATTCAAACGGTTCTTCATTTTTAAGGCAGGAATGAATTTGAACATTTCGTGTCTCAGCGCTTAGAAAAAAATATTTTCTTTTCTTTTGTTTTTTTAGATGACAAAATGAAATAAATCCTTAATATGAATAACATTTCATCAAAAATATGTGATTTGGATGTTAATGGGTTTATTTTGAAAATTCATTTGTACCTGAAAAAGCTTATTTTACATAGAGTATTCCAGTATCTTAATCTATAGTTTACAGAATCCATGTTTTAAAATTTCGTATGTATTTTTTGTGAAATTTAATTAATGTGAAGCAACTTAATTAATGTGAATTAATGTGTGAACATCACGAATTAATGTGAAACTACTATTGACATAAAAAATCATTCATAAATTATCAGAAAATGTTTTTACAAGGAAATGTGTCAAAAAAGACTTATTTTTATCCTAAGAATTAGCTTAATATGTACAATATTCTATAAGGAAAACAAATAAGTTTTATGTATTTATATATTTACAGGAATTTGCTAATTTCCTACTTTAGGTTATAAATGAAAAGGGCTTAAAAGTAATTTTTGAAAGTTTGCAAAAAAATAATTTCCTTTTGAGGCAAATAAATTATTATGCTAATTATCTAAATTATTGTATTTCGTTAATTTGAATTCTGGTCTTTTAAGACTGATTTTTTAATTATCTCACTGTTACATTAATTATATATTTATTCTACTGAGTTTAATTTATTGTTGCTGATGAAATACAGTGTTTGAAGATTGTATTCTTTAAAATATATGAACTTTCATAAAGATAAAATATTAAAATTTAAAAAAAAACTGCTCTAAATTCAAGACATTATTCGACATGTATGCCAGTTTAAAAATCATCGAGAAAACTTCTTTTCAATTAAGATTACGATACAAAAGAGAGAAACGAAGGAATATAAGAAAATAAGATAGAAACAATTTCAAATAAGTTTGTAGATTTTATATTCACTTATAAATAATAAATAGAAAATATAAATATTTTTGAAATCATGTGTATGAGACCAAACTATATGTAATAAGATACTATATAAAGTCTGGGAAAAAAACTGGCATTAAAAACCTTAAAATAATGTTAATAATTTAAAGTGTTGCCTTTAATTCATGAGTAAAGTAATGGAAAATAAAAAATAATTTCAGATCCAATTTCTTCTATTCTTTTGTTTAAATTATTATAATTTGAGCTTATTTATTCTCTTTAATAAAATAAAATTTTCCTAATCTGTTGTGAAGAAAAGAATCACTGAATAATATTAAACAAATAATTTACGGTATATACGATCTGAATAGGGTACATTTTTATCCCAATAGAATAAATCAGAATAATAAAACGAATTTTTGAAGGAATTTATTTAAAAAATATTTAATGATTTTATCTAAAAGAATAAGGTTTTTCAATAATAATTTAGTTGCAAATATTTTTTCATTTTAAAGTGTTTCATTTTTTTAATGTAAGTTGATAAGATGGGAAAATAATTAATCTTTAACTGTCATTAAATGAAAGCAAGCAATATAACTAAAGAGTAAATTGGAATAATGTATTATGCTAATATTTTGACTAAAACCAGAAACTTATATTACATGAAACTAGAGACGAATAAAATAAATGGTTATTGAAATACAATAATGGAATTTGATTTTTATATTTACACAAGTGAATTTAAAATATTTTGTTATTATAATTCTGTAGGACAAATTTCGTATTCTGCTGGTTAATTATTGCTCTTTGTCTAATATATCATGACAATACTATTAGTTATTAAAGAAAGAAAATGGTCTCTAATCTAAGAATTTTCACTTCTTCAGATTTAAATCTAAGTCAAAATCAAATTTAATTGTTTTGAACTAATACTTTTTTAAATTATTTTACCATTAAAAATAGACTATATATAAGTTTTTCCCTTACTAATAATTTAAGATTATATATTTAAGCTGTTTTGAAGAAATTGTTTTCAATTATCTTTCAAACATAATAAAATCAATTATGTTACAAGAAAATTCAAAAATTGTTTTGTAACAAAATGTCCAGAAAATAAGCTTCAAATTTTCAACTGCTATAGTTAAAAATATTCGTAACTTATTTAAATAAATAATCCCAAAATAAACAAACAGAAATGTATTATACATATAAAATTTAATGATCCAAAAGAGATGTATGACTTTCTTTAAATCAAACTAATAACAAACATATATTTATCTTTGGACATTTTCGGCTTGCTTCCATTATAAATGCTTTTGAATTATTTATGGTACTATTTTTTATCATCAATAATAAATTAATGATCTACAATTTATCATCAATAATTTTTGTTTTATTTTTATTAAATAAAAAATGAAAAAAATTAACGATGTAGGAGACGAAAGAAATTGGAGTTAGAATTATGCAGGAAAAAATATTATATTTATTACGACATTACACATGATAAAAAATAATAATAGTTACAAAGAAAACATTTGGTTAATAATAAGGTTACATAGTACCTGCACACTATAACCACATAAATATTTACGAACCGGATGGTTCGGCTTCCATTCCTCACAGTCCTCTACACTCTTCTAATTCTATTGTATATAGAATATTTTGTATTGGCCAGTATCGCCATCTATCGTCAGTATAGTTATTATGAATCTGTTACAACGATATTTTTGATTATTCTAAGAATAAGAAACTTAAAACAAATAAATAAGATTTTATAATTTTTAAGTAAAATAAGTTAAAAGAAATATTATTTTTTTAGCATTAATTTAAAATAAAATGTGAAATCTTTGACAAAAATAATGAACTTAATATAAAATCAGCATGTATTTTCAAAATTGTTTGGAAGATAAAAATTTTATATTTTATAAATAACAAATTTTATTAACTTATATTAAGATAAATTTAAATCGTTTAAATTATCCAATAGGATACATTTAATATGCATTTTCAACCAAATAAATGCTGCTAAAATACTAGAATATAAATGGATCAGAAAATGGAGATTTATAATAACAGTCAAATATAAAAATATATCTTTGAAATTATCCATTTAAAATGAATTACATATATTCTTAAATGAATGTAGCAAATAGAATAAAATAAAATATGGGAAACTATTCAAATTGGGATTTAAATCATGAATAGTATATATATATATATATATATATATATATATATATATATATATATATATATATATATATATATATATATATATATATATATATATATATATATATATATATATATATATATATATATATATATATATATATATATATATATATATATATATATATATATATATATATATATATATATATATATATATATATATAATTTAGTCAGTTACTATTAATATAGATTATCATCATAAAGTAAATTTAGTAAATAATGCATCAGGAGCATACATTTACAAATTTTGAGAACAGTATTATTACTATTGTAACAAGGCGGTTTAGGTATGCAATATATATAATTGATTATATGTGTACCTATTACAATTATTGTCCCTCATATCAGAAGAAATAATCATATTTATTTCTCTTTTCTTTTATATTGTTTTAATATTCTCTCATGTTTTTAGTTAAAATTAGGTTAAAAATATTTATAAAGAAACATAAATACATCCTTTACAAATATATAGCTTTCTATACATAACTATTATATATGTAAATGTAATAGTGGTAAAGTAATAAACTTTTAATGTGAAGCTTATCTACGTTATATGTAGATTAATTTTATATGTCACTTAAGCAATGCGTACAATAATCGCCTTGGATCGTTAATGTTCTGGAACTTATTGTAGTAATCAAGTTGTTGACTTTTTAAGTAGCTTAACTAGATTTATGAGATAGTAAAAATAGTTTATTTTCTTAATTTTAATATAATTTAAGCTGTTTGATTTTTTAAATTATGGTTTTTTAAGTAGCTGAGATGATACATGGTATGAAACGTCAAACGAAGTAACACATTTTTGATTACTTTAACTTGTTTGTATGCAAAGTGAAAAAATGCTTAAATTTTATTAAATTGTAAAATACTATGTTAAATGAATGAAAATATAGCTCTGTTGCCGAGTCATTTAATAAATATAATTTGAGATGCCTTATTTTTGCTTACATGAATTAATTTTTCCGGTTTGTAGGATAGATTATTCATAAATACTTGGAAAAATTTAGTCATTTTCTGTTCTGTTCATTCGTTCTGATGAGATGAAGCTGGATGAAAGGATTAAGATTAAAATGTTAAAAAAATTAAATGTGCAATATGTTTCTAGTATGATTCACCTTTATATCATCTGAATATAAATTGTAAAAAATTAATAGTTCACATCATCGTTCATAATCAGATATTTATTTCTACATGTATTCTCTTTCTTACTGCATGTATAGATTCCTACAAGTTTTTCTTTTTGAATTGTTTGCATGCTTTTAAATATTCTTCTTAATTGTTGTTGTTGTTGTTGTCGTGTGCCAACCAGGATGGCAATATGGGGCATGCTGCTCCACTTTTCCAACTGAACCATATTAGATGTGGAGTCCGACTTCCTCAGTACACACATGCCATAGATACCCGTTTATAGGGTAGGCAACCATTCACACCTCATTCATACTAGGAAAGGACAAAGACAGGATAAATAGAGGGAGAAAGTACATTCATGCCCGAACCGGGATTCGAACCCAGGACCTCCTTATCTGTAGTCAGGCACTCTGACCACTAGACAAGCTGAGAGGCTTCTTAATTGTTACAATTTCCTAATAACTCTGTTATTGGTAATCAAATTTATCAAATCTTCTTAATAATATCGAAATCATATCCTAAATAAGCTTACCTGGAGCATTTTTTAAAAATTTCTTTATTAATGACAGGACAAACTTAAATAAGACAAAAAAAGACAAGACATGAAACAAAAACATCTACATCGCTTGGTGCAAAATCTTATTCTGATGTAAAGACTTGTATTGATACCGTGCATCAACTATAGACTTATAACTGCAACAATATTTTAATTTTATCTCAATCAGAAAACTTATAAAAAAAGAAAGCAAACACTTAACTGGACTTTTATTATAAATTAATTTTAATAGCGATTTTCAATCATTTTTTTGTTTGCCATTTTTATGTGTTTTAACTAGAAATGTTAAATTACTATGACGTTTCTTGTTAAAACATATAAAATCCATAAAATTAATTTTTAATTTTCTTATAATTTTTTAAAAGATAATTTCGCTTTTCTGATCATATTTCGAAGTGCAGTACTAAAATATTAAATTTAAACTAAGTTGTGAAAGAATCAAGTAAATTACTTTCACTTAAATTTGACGCATTTAATATATATATATATATATATATATATATATATATATATATATATATATATATATATATATATATATATATATATATATATATATATATATATATATATATATATATATATATATATATATATATATATATATTTATATATATACTAAATTTATTTACATACTCTAATAATTTGTGAGCTCTAAAGTCAGATACTTTTCTGGAAATCTCAAATTTCAGCAAATTCCTTAGTTTGTTTTGTATTAGCCAAGCGTTAGAGCATTATTTTTCAGCTTTGAAACTTAGAATGCATTTTATAAGGCACATTCTATATGGTTTGATAAGTTTGAAACTATTCTATGAGGGATATTCAATAAAAAATAGTTGCAGAAGATTTCCAATTCAAGATGTTAATTTCTATTACAAGTGAAAAAATTGAGTAACCATTATCAGTCTAAAATGTTAGTGAAAAGTATAAAACTCGATATTGATATCTATTTAAAATTTTTAATTTCAATAACTTCTTTGTTTTGTTATCGTTTATAGAACTGAAATAGATAATAACGGAAAATTAACCCTTATTGTCTGATCTGGTTGGTTTTGTTTACTTTTTATGATACAGGTAATTTATATTCTCTGATAATCTATATGTTAGAAATTAAAAACATATTTCAGAATAAATACACAGTGATGCATTCAATGAACATAGATTGAAAATATGAGAAGAAATTTACATAATGAAAATATGAGAAAATATTCTCGAAATATTAATGGAATACAAATTATAAAAATAATATTAAATCGATATAAGAATATTTGCTTTCTTTTTTAAATTGATTCTTAAACTACAAATAAATAAAATACAGGGAAGACATTCAGTACACAGTATTTTTTATATTAGTTGAACACTGAACCTAGCTTTGGCGCCAACAGTTCCATCAGTGAAAGTAGTAATAAATTTATGTTGTTCTGAAGTGTTTCAATGCAAGAAAACAAAAAAATACATCATTACCATGGTAACAGAAGTTTGACATGAATAGTTTGACAACAGAGTTCTTAAATTGATAAATGGTTTCTTTAAGCACTCATATGTATTCATAGAACTTCTCTCCCACTTTTTCGAAACTAGAATTCTTTCATTCATAAAATACTATGAATTTGATAAAAAGAAAATATTCTGGTTTTATTTGTTAAAAAAGAAAAAAATTATTATGAAAAGAAGTAATCTTAAAATTATGTTATGGTGTTTACTTTAAGGTCAATTTTATTTTCTAAAGCAGTCACTTTATTCTATTTACATTGAAAATTCTATTAGGTGAGAAAATGTTCAACGTTTTACAAAACTATTTTGATTTGAACTATTTTATAAATTATTTAAAATAATTTAAAGTATATATATATATATATATATATATATATATATATATATATATATATATATATATATATATATATATATATATATATATATATATATATATATATATATATATATATATATATATACATACATATATATAGTCTAAAGCAAAATATTTTCAAACATTTAAAAAAAACTTTTAATTGTACTTATTTATATGCTTGTATCATTTTTCCTTTTGACTTTTGAGTAAATTTTCAGAATTTTGTAAATTACAGGTGAATAATTATCTTAATTCATTTTTTATGGACTTATGCAAAGAGTTGGTTTATTCAACAAATTGTAATTGTAATATCAAAATAAAGATTGACTTGATAATTATATAAATTTGAATCAGGTGACTATGGTTTGGCTTTGGTTTGTTTGTCGCTCAACGGTCATTTTTTGCACACAAGGGCTAATTAGACGGGGACCTACGGTTTAAAATGGATTCCGAACCACTACATTACATGCCCAAAGTGAGATTCGAACCCACGAACTGTTGAACCGAAGGCAAGAGCGCTAACCATTCAGGTGAATGTGGTGAGTACGTCATATAATTTCAATAAAATTACTTAAGGTCTGTATAGTATCTAGTGATAAATTAAACTTTTGTTTTTATAAAAAAAATTAACTATTATTGTTGAGATTTGTGTAATTGCATGTTAATTTTCGGAGAAAACATTTCATTCATTGTGGGTCGCATTCATGTGTCTAAAGGGAGGAAACCCAGAAAATTCTAAAGGACCAACTCTAATGTGAAAACAGAAAGAACATATCACAACATTTATTTCTCCATGTTCAATAGTAGTTGGAATAGAATGATGAAACTTTCTCAAGACAGAATAATGCTCTGCCATTAGTCCTTTCTGAATCCACATATATATGCAAAGGGAAAATACTTTATCTATCTAGGTGATATAAAAGTTGAGATAACATTGATAGATATTCTGACCAAGACCTTAGTAGTACTATAGGAGATATAGCAGAAATACAGCACTTTTCTCAAAAATTGACTTTAATTAATTACTTAGTGGAACAAATTTACTGATATCATTCTATTGTATATATATATATATATATATATATATATATATATATATATATATATATATATTATAAGACCACCCAAAATATTATTCAAGTCAACAGCAAATTTGTATAAACGAAATAATTTAAAATGATCGAAACAATTGAAAAAGTTATCATTTTTCAAATATATTCTTAAATGAAAGAAAGATTGAGCTAATTTCATACAGTAAATAATATTTAAAATCCCGGTGTTGCCTAAATGTAAGAGAATTTATTTATTTTCCCACAAATTTTTATTATTTGAGCTTTTGAAATTATTTAATTTTTTCTTTTAAATGATTTATATTGTAACTTCGTTTCACAAAAATTTTCAAATGATAAAATATTGAAGAAAATTATGATTAAATTAGTTTTTATTGAGAAATTCCAATGCATGTGAATGAGAATTATCGGAGGAAGAGACTGGTTTCTTAAAAGCAATGGAAAATAGCTTAATTTACTCATGTGTTATAAAACTGTTATTCTAAATATTTTAAGTAACAGACATTTTTATGGAAAACACAGTATATCTGGAAGGAAGAGTAAATTATTATTTTTTGTAATAGAAGAATGTCCAAGCTTGCAGCAAAATAGAACATATCAACTGTAAATTAACAATGGAGGCTAGTAAAACCATCTTACATATATATAACAAATATATTTGCCATTATAAATTCCAAAAAACATAGATTCAGTAAACAAGGATGAAATAGTCTGGGTGGCTATAGAGTGATCGTCCTCGTTATCGGAATGGTGTGACTTTTAATCCAGACACAACCTAAAATATAATATTGAATGACAGTGGTTGAGGAATGTAAAATCGTGGTCGCATTGTTCACCATGTGAAATGATACCTCTTGTGATAGGAGGTCAAGTCTAGGAATCTTTTGCTTGGTCCTTACTTCTAAATTACAAGGAATTACCCACTTTCGGGGGAACGATGGGATACACACTGGGTGACCCATTATATGAGATGCCATTAAATTTTCCTCTTTATAGTCTTGAAAAGAGCAGTAGTATCAAGGTATTAAAAATAGTTTCCATTCAGTATGTCTAAGGTATTTTCAAAGAGCTGTGATAAGATACAAAATACAAATACTCCCAACATGACATATAGACATGACATAGTCATAGACATGATTGTAACCTTAACAACTTGTTATAATTATATATATATATATATATATATATATATATATATATATATATATATATATATATATATATATATATATATATATATATATATATATATATATATATATATATATATATATATATATATATATATATATATATATATATATGTATGTGAAACAAGCGCACACATAAATATGCATATATATAAAGCACTACTTTAACACATATTATATTCATATCTACATATAAGCTTAGATAACTTATTTTGGGATGATAATTACCTTCAAATTAACTTCAGGTTTCTTCTATAAGCCATCCAAAGGTAAAATTTTTCTAATAGTACACTCAGTTAAAAATGCCTTTCTCAACTACAGGTGAATATTATATAAAAAAAGAAATATTCATTCATTTACATTGGAATAAATGGTTTCAAAAATATATAAAATAATTGTAAAATATATTGTGCTGTAAGAATGAGTGAAATATAGCTTAACAAAACAATGTTTATGAATGACAATGATATATGAATTGTTAATATTCTAAAAAATGAAAGCTACAAGTAGAAATTCTCGACAAAAATTTAATTAAAAGAACTGTTATTGAAAAAAATCTAAATAATTAATTAACTAAGGGGAAAATTTGGCTGATAAATGTAGCTAAAAGAATAGTAATGTCTAAAAATCGATGCTAGTCCTACAATTTCGGGCAATAAATAAATGCAGCATATTTGAAACACTGTTTCTAGTACTATTGTGAATGATAAGTATAAAATCTGTACTTGCCGTAATAAGTCTGAAGCTATATATATATTTTGATTCAAAGAATATATTAAGCGTGAAACTTAGAGCTATAGTTTAAGTTTGGAAAGTTGATTTTTTTTTTGGAAAAATTACAGAATTCTCTTCTCAGGATAATGATGTATTTCCTATTCAAATATATTTGTTTTAATTTTAAATGAAATAAGTTCTTTATCAGTTATTAAATGGAAAGTATTTATTATAATAATATTTGAAAATAATTTTATATTATCAAAAATCTTTAAATATTAAGAAATAAAGATAAAATCCTTATGCTATACTAATAAGATAAAAAAATTAGAATTGGAAAAAATAAACTACAGTGTTAAATTCTTTGAAAGTTTTCAAAGTGAGATTATTAGGAAAGAAACATATAGGCAATTTAGTTCCCATTAAAGTTGCTCACACACTTTAAATTGACTCTAACTGCGCATATTATACACTCGTGTCCATAAATTTAAGATAATGCAAGATGAGGCAAAGAAAGAGACTAAAGCAAAATAAATGTGACTTATATGTAATGTCTGTTTATTAAACAAAAGTTGGAGAAAAAAATGCTGTATGTTTGACATCATTAACAAAAATTGCGATTTTGACTCCTTGAATCATATTAAAAAAAAGAACCTATTTACAAACACTAATATAACATGGTTGGTATGATGGTTAATACTTAGAGTATGTCCTCAGACGAAGCAATATAGGCCTTACAATGCCTAGGCGTGCTGAGTATCAAATTATCGATCTGATCTTGAAGAATATTACACCACTCATCAAGCAATGTTCTCCGAAGTTCCAGTAGATATGTAAAAGGGGTTGACGGGGTGCAATTCGTCGGCCAAGTATGTCCCACACATGCTCTATTAAATTCAAGTCCAGTGAGTATGCTGGTTAGTCCATACGGGTGATATCCTCCGATTGAAGGCCTTCGTCTGCAATGTTTGCGTGGTGAGGACAGGCGTTGTCATCCATAAACGAAAATTCTGCACCCATGCCGCCATGAAACAAACGTACATGTTGTTCCAAAATGACATCCCATAGATGTGGCCTGTCATGATTACATTCTGAACATACAGGTTAGCTCTGGAACCCAGAATAATTCCTCCCCAAACGAGCAATCCTCTTTCACCCTAACGATGTTGTTCAATGGTGTTCTCTTGGTGGTAATGGGTACATGGCCCTCTCCATATGAAAGTCCGGCGAAAATGAGACTGAAAGTTAAACCTGGACTTGTCGGAAAACATCACACAAGACCATTGTTGTGGTGTCCACACATGCTCTCTTCTCCAGGTTAACCGCAGGCGACAGTGAGTCGCGGTGAGTGGAACACATCTGACAAGCCAACGAGCATACAGACCCATGTGCCCTTAGCGTCTGTACATGGTCTGCCTTGAAACAATCGTACCGGTAGCTGAAGAGAGCTTATGAGACAGGTCTGATGCTGTGCTCCGTCTGTTTCTTTTGGAAGTAACTGCCAAATACCGGTCCTCATTAGGCGTTGTAATTCGGGGGTGACCTGTGCTGTAACGTCAATATTCACATTACAATCATCTTGGAACCGTTGCCAAGGTCTGGAGATGACACACTGAGCGATTCCAAGTTCCCCGGATGCTTCCAGCTGGGTACGTCCACATTCCAGACGGCCGACAGTTCTACCATAACTATGCGGTTATTGCACTGAAAGGCTTTTAAAGCGCTTGTGAACAATTTTACTTCTTTCAAACATTCCTTATATACCCTTCTCCTACACTCTCGTCTTTGTGACTTACTATAGGCGCCATCTGGTGGTTTTTTGTAATTTGCATATTATTCTTCAAAATGTGTGTGATAATTCTACATGTGAAAATTTTATTTTAGAGTTCAATTTCTGTGTGATTCAGAATTATCCTTAATTTATGTACATGAGTGTAAATATGAGGAACAGTTAAGGAATTACAAATACATTTTTTTGCATCAAATTTTTAATTTGCATTAATTATTCATTGATTTGTTTGATATGTAACGTTATCATTTTGTTTCATTAGTTTGCGGAATTATAATTTTATGCAATGAAAGATATCTTGGGACCATTGTAACTTGCGGGATAACCATTGCTCATTCCCTGAATATTATGGATTTGATACTGATACACTAGAGAAAAAAACGCCTTATTGAAAACTCCTACAAAAATTAAGATATTTGTGTTGGATCCAATATTTTTCCTCTGTCGTGGATAAGAAAGATAAGGGCAAGATCAGGTGTAGACTTCATCACTTAACATGATTGAAAATAACTAGACAGTTGGCTATTAGTACCGATTTTGGTTTGCAGAAATAGGTTGTTAGAAACATGTCGGTATACATTAAGTTTAATATTAACGAGAAAATTATGATTTTACTTGAGATCATTAAAGAAAGCTGCAACATCCGATTATTATCTACTATTTTTCATCAAACTTTCAGAATATTAATAAGTTTTTCCCAATTTGTTTTTATTATAATGGGCAGCATTATTTATGAATGCTAAGAATTCAATAAATGTAATTGAAAATACTGGTTTTAACACTCAAAATTTACTTTTAATGAAAAATATAATTTTTCCATAAATATTTAAAATTATCCTGGTTCGTAGGATTTGAATTCTTAAAATAATTATGCTTTTTGAAATAAATATTGAATTTTAATTTGACATACGAATATAAGTTTATTATGGTCATAATAATAAAGATGTTAGGTTTTTATCATTTTATATACTAATTTATGATATAAAAATGACATTTCATTTGCATTTCTAGTATTACTATGTGAATATTTAGTAGCGTTCTTTAAAAGTTATAAGTGCATAAGTGCAACCTATAGTTTAACTTGATTTAAAAAAACTAATATTAATTGAATTTCACCAATCATGTATTGAAGATCATTGTTCTTGTAAAAGAAATCTAAATTATACAGTAACTGCAAGAATTTCATGCTTTCTGATATTTACAAAATTTTTTATGTTATTATACGCAAAATAAAACCTACATAATTAATATAAGATTTTTAGAATTTTTAAAATTTTTCTTTCATTAGAAAAATTAAAACATAAGCAAACAAATAAATCTAATAAAAATTCAAACATATTTTTATTTATTTACAAAAGCTGATTTCTTAGTTCTTTTAAATTAAATTAAGAGATATTTTACATTATTGAAATCAATATTTAAAATCCGTGAAAAATAGAATTAAATGACATAGCAGTGTTATTATATTAAAGAAAATTTTTATTGAAAAATATTAGTATAATTTCATTCATGAGATTAATGAAATGTTTTATAAGTATATCCCTATAAAATATATCTAGTAGCAATATATTATTCTTTATTAAATAGTTATAATTAAAACTTTCTCTTGATATATGATATATGTTTTATAACACACTACAGTATAACAATATTCAAGACGCGAAATCCATTATTATTAATTTTTTGCTTGTGTTGTCTGAAATTAAAACTTATATTTTTCAATTATAAATACTTCTATATGAAATTTCTTACTTTAATATAATTTACTACTATTAAAAATTAAAAAAAAATAATAAAGAAATATATTTAGGGAAATAATTTTAGATTTGTAAAACTGAAGAAACAGTCTGACGAATGAAATTACAAAATTAAATTATCCTTTCATTTGAAAACTAAATTTTTATAACTTTTCATTGTATTTTTTCTTTATCGACGTAAAATATAAACCCTAACATTTCTTTTCAGATTTTAAGTTCAATATTTTTATCATTAAACTATATATTATCAACTGTATTTTAGAAAAATATGTTTCTAACAAATCTTATTCTATTTTATCAAATGTATACTAAAACATAGTTTTGGTTTTCTAATGTAAAAATAACAAGATGTTTTCCTGATAACCATCTGAATTCTTTTAAAAGAGAAATTTCTCAAAACTTACCGACATTATAAAAATGTCTTAGCGTCATGCTTTTTTAAACTCGCAAAAATAGTTTTATGTTTTAGCTACAGAACATTTTTCTGTTTTCAAGTACATTATAAAACACCCTGTTAACTGAGAAATAGAATACATAAAATAGTTTTGCAACTATGGAATTTTTCAAGGGTAGAAAAAGTGTGTGCAGATATATATAAATATGATAAGTATTTTTAAGTAATTAATCAATAATTTGTGTATATAAAAAATTATTGGGAAATACATAAAATGGGCTGTATGGTGTTATTTATATGCAATATAACATTTATAATTTATATTTTTTGTTACAAATGACCATAAAATTGGTTAAGTCATCATTAGTTCTTTAGCCTTTCTATACTTCTGAATAGTACGTATAAAAATTACAAGTGCAAGACATGACTTAAGACGCTTTGCATCAAAAATTTAATCTTGTTTGCACAAAGGATACAAGGGAGAAATTCAAAATTTAAATTGATACAAATAGACTGGAAAACAGTCGTGACCTGTAGAAAGGTGAAAAACTTGCACTTCTAAGAAAATCAGGAATAACTTTTAATCCCTTAATCAGGAATGTTCAAAGATTTCTGAAGAATCACGCAACATCTTATACTTTATTTCAGAATCATGTCTTTTCTTAATCAGTAATTTTACTGAATGGAAATATTGATATGGAGACATTCAGTAGCCTCTGAAAGATCTTTGCCATAAAGTCAGCAGTCTTATTTCCACAGGAATCCCGCCTGAACTGGACACCACTAGAATGAAACAGATATTGACCTTTAAAGATCTCTGTACTAAAAAATGAAGCTATGAACCTAAATTTAGGAAACTGAAAATGATACTGTATTAAAAGTACATTTTGTAACCATCAGAAAATAAGGATATTTGTCTATGTATATAAAAATTTTTAGAAAAATTATTGTTAATTGAAAGAAAATATTGAAAAAACTGGAAATGTTAATTTCAAATTTTGCATGAAATCTGGAACTATAGAATATTTTCTTTAACTAAAATCACTGTAAATATAAGGAATCTAGTATATTAACTGTAATATAAGGAGTCTCCTTCATTTTGCCAAGTTTTGGCACTTTTTGGCAACTCCTTTTTGGTGTTGCATTTTCAATGTCGGGCAGTGTATTATATAAATGTAAATCCATATTTACATGAGTGTGTATATATATCACAGAAATATCTTTTGAAATTTTGAGAGGCAACAAGAACAATAGACAATGAGCCGAAATGAAGTTTCAATCAGGAAAGACTCTGAAATGCTATGTCCCTGAATCGGAAATTAATTAAAAAATTATTCTCTTTATTCTGGAAGACAATTATAAATTTTAAATGTAGTGTTCTCTATTATCTATTTTTGAAATTTCTAAGTTATAAAGAGGACATTCTTATTGCATGCTAAATCTCTGTGAAACTATAAATCATGAAAAATAATTAATTTTTAATATAAAGTAGATGAAAACGATCCAATTAGTAACTAAAAGAATGCTAAACGAAAAGAAAATTAAGAGTTTAAAAATTTACGTACATATATATCTTTTGTATATGTCGCCAAAAATAAAATTTCATCCTTTAGGAACGAATTACTATACATATGTCTCTCGATCTGCTATATTATTTATCTATATTTATATATTTAACGTTAACTCTTTGTAATGAAAAATATCTTTTTTTATAAGTAAGTATTTTCATTACATTGACATAATGATAACTAATCGCTACCAATAAATTTTAATTATATTTGGACTTTTTTAATTTCGCAAAAGAATATTTGACTGGGTATTATTGATGTAGATGTAGATTTTGAAGCAAATTTTCCATCAAAGTGAAATTTAAATTAAAAAACATCTTTCTATGACTAAAGTTATTGAAATAAAAATGAAATGAAACCAAAGTATTTTTTCTTATGAAAAGATAATTTCAGGAAATGAATAATTTTGATCCAGGATAATTGTTTTATAAATACAAATTTACCTCTTTATTATGCATCTCAGTTTGATCAGTTTTTAATTTTAGAATAAAAGAAAATTCTCTTTGAACAAGGTTATTTTTATGAATTAAAAAGAAATAAAAATGTAGATGCAAGGAATAATTTATTTACACATGTAATCAGGAAATTAAATTGTTGATAGAATTTAATATATATAAAGTGTTTAAAAGAAAACCATACTTTCACATTTAAATGTGTTATTATTTTTCAATGCCTTAAGAGTTTTACGTACATTATAATAAATATTAATAATCATTTGAAATTTTTAATGGTATAAATGACATTCAATTCATTTAATGAGAAATGCTTTAAACTATTTTGTATAAAAAATTCTTTTTTTAATATTTATTTAAGAAATATTTTCTTAATAAATATTTTGATACTAAAAGATTTGGATTGCAATATGCATTGCGTATTTAAAGAAAATTATAAATTAATGTTGTAAAAACAATTATATTTTATGATTGTTCTTTACAAGCATTTTCTTAATTACTAGTCTGTTTTGCTGAAAGTTAGGAATTATTAATAAATTGAGAAAATGATATGACATCTTGTTTGAATGTATTAACTTTTAGATTAGAATCATATTTTTTTAATTATTAGCCAAAATTAACATTGTATATTTGACACAATTAATGTGCTGAATTTAGTAATATATAAAAAATTAACTTAGTAACATATCACAAATTATGATAGGATTAATGGAAAATCACAAATTCAATTGCTAAAGTGTTGGTGAAACTGGTATTAGGAAATCAGTATGCATATCCAGTCTGGACTAAATGTTGTGTGAAATGATTAAGTTAAGCCAGTATTGTATGCTCATCTTTAATGCCTTGTAAACAAGCTATAAAGTGTGATGTAGTCATTAAATTAATAAGGATTTCGTGAATATTTATTCCATTAAATAAAGCGTCATTTACACGTCTGTCTAAAAAAATAGAAATAAATTTGGATAAAACAATAACTTATATTGAGAAATAACATGATGAAATATGCTTAATGATAAATTTGAAAGTTAAATTATCAATATAAATTAATATATCAGTAATAAAAAGTTAAATTTTTTGCATACAATGAATAGAAACAATTGTATATCCTTGTAAGTAAAGAATGGTTGTAAATCAATTATTGAAATAACAAATTCAAATCAGTCACATAAATATAATCACACAAAATTACAGGAATTTGAATTTAGATTTAAAATATAATAATTAATCTTCATAAATATTTGAAGTTAAAAAATTAGTTTTATGTTTTATGGAAAAAACTATACGATTTTTCGTAAGCAATGAGCTATGCATTTATTACATTGTAATGAATTGAACATTAATTATTCTCCCTTTTTGTAAGTGTTTTTGATTTCTAGAGAAATGTAGATTTAATAAAAAAAAAAATTATAAATAATTATAAAATAAATATTTTTGAGCATTTGAAATTAGTGCATTATATTAAACCAAGTTTTATTGAAGATTTAAACTATGTCGAGTAATGATAAATTGGTTTTAAATATTTTTACATTATCAAATCAAGAACTTGAAAAAAGCAGTGATCATTAAAATTACTAAATTTTTTATTAATGAATATCAGCTAAATATATTTTGTAAAATTAGATAATTACAAGAAATACATTTTTAGTAATGTTACTATCAAATTTCTAAATTAATACTTGTAAAATAATATATAATTTACTTTTTCAATATATAATCTATATAATGACATCTAATTGTGAAAGTTTTCATGTGTAAATGATAACGCTATTGTTTAAATTAATTTTGGAATTATACTAACACTATAATGTACTAACAACCATGTAATGATTTTAAAGTACATTGAAATATTATTTCAAAATTTATTTAAATAGCATTATTTGTCTAATGATGCATTAAGAAAATTTTTTCTAAAATAAAGCATAGAAAGAAACATTAAAAATCAAAATAATAATGTATGTAAAGTTGATATTACGTATATGTAAAGTTAAGTTTACTTAAAGTTTAGTTTTTATAATATGACATTCATTAGTTTTTACAATATGATATGCATATCGTTTAACAATTTGAGTTATTTTTTAAATCAGATCCTGAACTATATGCAACAGGGTTTCTAAGCAACTGTCTAATTCTATCAAAGAAAAATATGCACTATGCATTAAAACGAGCTAAAAACAATAGAGTACTTTTATAATATATTAGCATTAATTTTGTTGAATTTCTAACATTTAGTTTTCTTACATCAGTGAAATAAAATCACTTCAGAATAAATGAGTGGAAATATTTTTTACGATGTATTTATTGTTTTTATTAATTTAATTTCTGTCTTTTAATTCATTATATTTTTAGCTGAGCAATAATCTTATAGATATTTATTTATCAAAGTGAAGCTAAGATTATGAAAATATAAAAACTTCTTTTTGAGATTTACTTAAGTTTAAGGTTAATATCTAAGTTACGTTGATTTTTATATCCTCATAGTTTTCTTAAATGATACTGATTTGATGCTATATGTTTAACGATTGAGAATGATTCGTTCTTATTATTTTTTTCAAATAGTTCACATTGAAATAGACAACACATTAATTTCACAACATTGAAAAAATTTCCTGGAGTGGAACACACTTTAAAATCTGAAATGATAGAAAATGAAATATTTTATTTTGCTCTTTTTTGAGTAATAAAATTCCTTTTTAAAATAAATTCATGGTGTGATTTAAAATTTATGAGAAATTTATTTTAAAATATATATTTATATTGATTGGTTGGTGTCGTGCCCATGGGAAAAACTCAAAGTGACCATTTTCTTATGATAAATTTATTTTAAAATATATATTTATAGTGATTGGTTGGTGTCGTGTCCATGGGAAAAACTAAAAGTGACCATTTTTTTATGAGAAATTTATTTTAAAATATATATTTATATTGATTGGTTGGTGTCGTGTCCATGGGAAAAACTAAAAGTGACCATTTTTTTATGAGAAATTTATTTTAAAATATACATTAATATTGATTGGTTGGTGTCGTGTCCATGGGGAAAACTAAAAGGGACCATTTTTTATGAGAAATTTATTTTAAAATATACATTAATATTGATTGGTTGGTGTCGTGTCCATGGGGAAAACTAAAAGTGACTATTTTTTTATGAGAAATTAATTTTAAAAAATATATATTTATATTGATTGATTGGTGTCGTGTCCATGGGGAAAACTAAAAGTGACCATTTTTTTATGAGAAATTTATTTTAAAATATAGATTTATATTGATTGGTTGGTGTCGTGCCCATGGGAAAAACTAAAAGTGACCATTTTTTATGAGAAATTTATTTTAAAATATATATTTATATTGGTTGGTTTCGTGTCCATGGGGAAAACTAAAAAGCACCATTTTTTTATGAGAAATTTATTTTAAAATATACATTAATATTGATTGGTTGGTGTCGTGTCCATAGGGAAAACTAAAAGGCCCCATTTTTTAGGAGAAATTTATTTTAAAATATACATTAATATTGAATGGTTGGTGTCGTGTCCATGGGGAAAACTAAAAGTGACTATTTTTTTATGAGAAATTAATTTAAAAAAATATATATTTATATTGATTGATTGGTGTTTTGTCCATGGGGAAAACTAAGAGTAACCATGAATGTTCGGAACACAGCTGGCTATGTCTTTGATGTTTTGAGAGTATAAACTCTTTCCTTTGTCGAGCAAGAGAAATTCTTTGAACTGAGCCAGAGATTCTAGAATATCAGGACAGTCAAAAATGTATCTTGGTGCCAGTGGAATATTATCGCAATTAATCGTAGGTTCTGTCGCCATCTCTCTGGATCTACATATCTCGATAGCAATCGATTCTAAGGCGAGTGATAGTTTTAGTAATGTTTCTATTTGCGTTTATTTCACAATTCTGATACATTTATATTAAATTATATATAAAACATAGGTAAAAATTTTAATTTAATTTTATAATCTCAGTTTCTCAATTATTTATTTTACCAGAAAATTTAAATAAGAGAATAATTTCTTATTAAGGACTAATGGGGTATATATATTTTAAAAATGTATTACAAAAATTATTGAGGTCACATATGTTTAACAAAAGTTTTGAAGAGAAAATTGAAAAAAATCATTCATTAAATACAAAAAATTATAATATTTAAATATGAAAATTAGATTTATGTAACATCTGAATTTTTATTTTGCTGTTAAAATGCTTTTGAATAATGTCACTGTAAATTTTAATTGGAAAATCCAAATTTTATTATGCGACTCATAAGATATAAATTTTTTAATATTGTTTATGGATACAGTTATAGGAAACTGAAAAATAAAAAAAATATAGCTATTTGTAAAGAAAGAGGGAAGTTATTTTTTAAAGTAAAAAACTGAAAGAACATTCATTTATGTTGAAAAATTCCTATTATATGTACACACTCTAAATAAAAATTATGCATTTCAGTCTTTAAAAATGTTTCAGAAAAGAAACAAATACAGCTTCAACCATGCAAAAAATTTGTTATAAAGGAAAATATAAAAGTTTTCACCTTTAGTAAACTCCAGGAATTCGGAGAATGAGAAAAAAGAAAAATATTAAAGTCGAAAACAGCTAGTAGGAGAAATATAAAATAAAATGGGATAAAGGGAAAAACTTTACTTTTGGGAAACATTCTTCTCAAAGAATATTATGGAATAGTTTTTTTAAGTATGAAATAGTTTCAGTTTTTTCAGGGTCTATTAAAATATCATGTAAGTAGAAATACAAGTCAGCTATTTATTAATTTTTTTTACATAATTTAATAAGTTTATTTTTAGTGATTTTAGTATCACGATTTCTAAAAAGTTTAGTAATATCTACATAATTACATTTTCATTAAAATATTTTTTGTAACTTTTTATTAATAAAGCTTTAGTCACTTTCATAACATTGGTGGCAAGAATTTCAAAATTAAATACACTTTTTTAATAGAAAGGAAGATAAATAAAACATTAAGAGATTCATTTAAAAGAACTTGAATACGAAAGAAATATACCAGGTTGATTATGTAACTTATGATATACAAAATACACAATACATAATTACGTTTCTGCTAAAAGAAAATATATTCAGAGAGTAGTATAAATTTTCTACCTATTTATAAGATTTTAAAGCTTAATAAATTGTGTGTCATAAATTTATTTATAAGCTAAAAACTAGCAATAATTTAAATCTGCTCAATATGCATATGAAAGAAAGTTCAAAACATGAATAATAAAATGATATAGCCTTTTCAAAACGCATTTAATTACACGGCAAGAGCATTCCTGTGAACAATGCTAGTAGAAATGCTTCATATAATATTATAATTTTCTAATAAAATGGAAAAATTTCATAAATATTCAAGAATAAAATTTACCATGAAATAAACCACATTATCATATACTAAAATATACCACGAGAATGCTTTTCAATGAAATTTTAAACCAATGTTATCGTATACTATGTAAATCCTATGAGAAAATGTTTTCTTGACAGAATTTTGCATTGGTAAAAATTTTAATTTATTACTTGTATATGTTTCTTTCTCGTATTTTTTTTTTAAAAAATTTGCTTAATCTATATAGGAAAAACGTTTTATTTTGGCATTGAATAATAATATAATTTTAGCAAGAATATTGAAAATTAGTTTGTGTAGGAAAAAAAAACATTTAAATAATATATAAATACTATACTAAATTAATTATTCAAAAATATAATTTAGAAAGAAATTTGAAGTCAAACGTTTTTTAAAAATTGTTTTAATTCTTTGATTTTATACTCATCAATAATTGAAATGTAAAATTAACTGTGTATGTTAAGCACATAAATACACTGCTCAAAACAATTAAAGGATATTGCGGTTTTAGGAGGATCTTGTGGCTGGGAAACTTTTTAGCTGATTGATACGTGGTCGACAGACGTAGTAGGTTATATGAGAATAAATTACACATGTTTGGCAGAAAAAAATGCATTTTATTGCGCATTTGTGTACAAAAGGAAAAAAACGCAATTTGTGCATATGAGAAAAAAAGAATAAGAAAAGGTGTTGTCTTCAAAGGAAGTCATTTTCAGTAGGGGGTATGGTTTCCACGGACAACTAGTAAAGTTGAATACCTTGGAGGCATGGAGTTAATGAGGCTATTAATCAAGAGTCGGGGTATTCTGTCCCACTCTTCCAGAAGAGCTCTTTCCAGTTCTTGGAGAGTTTGTGGGGGTGGTTGGTAGCCAGCAACTCGTCTTCCTAGAGCGTCCCAAACGTGCTCTATTGGATTCATGTCTGGAGAACACGCTGGCCATTCCATTCGTACGATTCCTTCCTTGAAAAGGAAATCCTCTATCAGGATGACACGATGTGGCATGCAGTTATCGTCCATTAAAAGGAAGTCATCTGCGATTGCTGCAGCTTAAGGGACTACAATAGGTCTGAAGATCTCATCACTATATCGGCGACCAGTCAGAGGTCCATCTCGAATGATATAAAGGTCTGTGCGCCCGTCAATGGAGATGCCACCATACACCAACACTCCCCTACCGCCAAATTCGACACTTTCGTGCATGAATGCTGGATTATTCATACTGCCACAGTCCCTCTAGATGAAAATACGCCTATTATCATGATGAACAGAAAAACGGGACTCGTCAGGAAAAAACATTGCTCCATTCATTTCTCCTCCACTTCACATGCTCTGTTACCCACTCCCTGCGGTCGTGACGATGCCTTGATGTTAGTTTAACATATACCATCGGTCGCCGAGCATACAGACCTACACCATGGAGCCGGTTTCGGACAGTCTGAGTTGAAACCGTGGTGTCTGTATCTGAGCGAAGGTGTTGTTGGAGAAGAGAAGCATTCATATTTCGGTGTCTCCGAGCCGTTAACACTAAATAACGATCTTCATTGGGTGTTGTTGCCCATCTACGGCCTTGCCCTGGTCTTTGGCATGCACTTTCAGTCTCCAAAAACCGGTTCAAGATCCTGGACATCACACTTTGTAACACTCCAATGGCTTGCGCTACTCCGGCTTGAGTTTGGCCCCCTTCTAACCTACCAACAACTCTCCAAGCTTCTGAACCAGTTAAATGACTTTGCTGAGACATCGTACATCATCGAAACAAAGCAGTCACTGAATACCGATCATCCTTGTATTCATTGTCTTTTATTCAGTTGAAAGTCAAATTTCATTCACTGCCGCTGACGTGACGTTTTTGACATCAAATTCAAAATTAGCATACTCCACAGTTTGAAAATCAGAAAAATTTTCATTTATGATTCCCTTTTTCCATTTTCAGCAAAAAAAAATTCCGCCTATATCTTTATTTTATGTAAAACTTACAATATCCTTTAATTGTTTTGAGCAGTGTATTAAAAGTTTTAATTCTGAAATTCAATCAAATTTTTTATTTTATAATATTTCGTAATAGACACATTAAATTATGAAAATCATTTTTCATAATTAATGAAAATAATTATGTTATGAAATATTTTGCATACTTTTTGAATTTTTTAATACAAATTTCATTTTTTGTTATGATGTTAAAAAAAGCTTGTTTATTAATCGTAAATTTGATATTGAAATTAAATTGATTAAAATTTAAATGAAATATATTTAATTGGATGATTATATAAATATTCAAATCACGCTTAAAATCATTTCCCATCCTAACTAAATGTAGAAATTCATATAGAAACATTAATACGAAAGATAATTCTCTCAATGTATATTAAGCAACGTATCAAATTATAAGAAAAAAATTTCTTGATAAAAATTTTAAAATGTTCAGATTAATAACATTCAATTTTTGAAAATAGTTTAGAATAAAAACTTTAAACGATTTATAAACTGTTCCCCGAATCGATTTTTGAATTATTATTTATTCAAATATTATTTTTCGAAAAGAAATGTTTGTGAAAATATAATGACAACAAAGCTTTAAATTTGTTCTTATAAACTTTAACGTAACTGTATGTTGTATATTTAAGAAATTCTTCAGAAAAGGAATTTTTATAGTAAAATATTTGATTATCATTGCAGCTAATGTCTTAAACATTTTTTTTGCATTTTCGTTTTAATTTAAAAATAAACGATGAATATAATTAACTTAATTGAAAATTGTTAAAAAACATGCTGCCCTTCTAGAGCATAGAAACACTGTCATAGTGTAAAACGACATAACCAAACCATGGGAAAAAACAAACACACACACACACACACACACACACACACACACACACACACACACACACACACACACACACACACACACACACACACACACACACACACACACACACACACACACACACACACACACACACACACACACACACACACACACACACACACACACACACATATATATATATTTATTTATTTGCACTTTAAATTTAAGAGTTTTTCCTCTTTTCTTTTCAAACTATTCTATTAGAAAATAAAGGAAAGGATTTTAATAAAAGTTCGCACAACGAGATAAGTGTAATAAAAGAATAAATTTCTTCTTTTGGAATGGATGGGTGGACTTGAGAAAATTTCAAGAACGTTTGTGTTCTATGATATCTTTTATATGTAAATCTGACCAGTCGTGGTTGAGGGAAAGTGATTTCTGACCTATCCCATAGAAGTATAGGAGGTGCTATAAAACTTTAGAGAACCAATGGTGTAAAGAGGAGGAGCCAAGATGAGAATTATGAAGAATTAAAAACGTCATCTAAAAAAGTAGAAGACTCAGAAAAAAGGGGTCCACGTTTGAGGACTGGAGCCTCATTGGGCAGAATGAGAGTACCTGAAAGTCTTAAGCTGTAAGCGGAGTACATCTACCCTGTCCAGTCCCTGTCTCGACTTTCCTGAATCGAATACTGAATGGAAGATATACTATAAATAGATGAGGATAAAAAGTTAAGAAATTACGAAGAAGAGTCGACACATTCTGACGAGAGGTAGCAACTAAAAAAGAGAAAGCTCATGAGGAATGAGCAAGCCAAGGGAGAAGCTGAGCAATGAGCTAAGTGAGATGTTGAAATATCAGTGGATGAAAATGGAAAGTGAAGATGTCGAGTAGAGGACGGGAAGTGGATTAGAAAAAGAATCATCGACACCGGAGAGCGGCGAAACCATTGACGATAGGAGACACCACAATACTTCAAAAAGGGTTGAGTCTGATCTCTCATTCTGATTCCGTGTGGTCACACTTTCCCCTCACATTTAGTTAGAATTTAATATTGTGTAAATGTCACAAAAGAAATTTAAAGTTAGAATATCATCATTTATTTAATCTAGAATGATTTAATTATAAATGTAAACTTCTCTTGTTATTAAGTTGCTAAAATAAATTATTAAATTATATTATGTTTCTTTTGAATCTTTGTCTCTGTCATTCAGTTATTAAAAATGAATCTGGGTTTTCCTCGGGGTTTTTATGTAATTACCGAGTTTCACCACCATAAACACAAAATTGTTTCATTACGAATGAAATAATTACATACGCAGAACAAAGAATGTTTTATCATAAATTATTACTGATGTTATATACTTGTCCATAATTTTTAGAAAAAAGATATTATATATTATTTTCTTTGAATTTGAAAAGTTATAACTTATATATCGAATAGAGGTAAAGTGAATAAAATTAAGATGCATAGACAGATTTAATCAAGTATTTTAATCAGTTAAACTCAATAGTTAGGATAGAGAAATATTTTATACGGTTTAAATACTACATTAGGAAATATAAAATGTGGGTATGAAACTAAACTTATATTTGTTTATTTATTTCATGCTTATATTCTGTCAATGTATTTAATTAAAATTTTAAATACGATGATTATATTTACAAAATATGATAATATTAAATACAGTAAAAATTAATTAATTTCACATAAATTGATTATTTAATTACATTATTATGCAGTTATATCAATACTTAATCATAAAATGACAGATAGTGATAAAAAGCTTCAATTTATTTTAAAAATCAAATGTTTCCCTAATATTATCTGTGCATGAATTATTCAGCATCGTCATGATTTTAATGAATGAATGATTAATTTTAATGAATGATTACATAAATTTAAAGCAAATATTTAACAAAATGCATCTCATTTTTCAATAAATTGCATTTTTAATCTCCACACACTTTTATTGAAAATTTAATAAGGCGGATCCCAAGTAAAATTTCATGAAAGAAATAAAGCTCTGTTAAGTGAACATCGTAAATGTGGAAAAAGTTTTTTAAAGTATTTTATGAAGGAATTTAAGCTTTTATTCAAAAAAAGAATTAAAGAAGCTTTTGTGTTAATCAGAAAAGATAAAATAATCGACTTAGTATTTCAATATTAAATTCTTAAAAACTGAACAGAATATAAAGGAATTTCTCATGATGAAAGTACTTAGAGTTTTTGCATACATAATAGTAGCATAAATATTTTGATTAAAACATATTATTTACATTATAATACTTATATTATATACAATATGTTATAATTATATACATAAAAACACCTACGTATTTTTAATATTATTTTACTAAGTAAAATAATATTATATATATGACTGCAATCTTTTATTGCATATAAAATGCACACATGTGATAAATTTATTGAAGACCAGATATAAAAATTAAAGGAATTACATTATTTTTTGCCTTGGAATGTGTGTGTGTGAGAAATTTCGGTTATTGTGAAATAGTAAGGAAACGCATCATTTCACTTTTATTCATACATATATGAAATCGAAGA
>CM075850.1:22789943-22844943 GCA_037975125.1 Latrodectus hesperus | reverse complement strand
ATAGTATTTACGATTAGAAAATAATACATGTGTTATTTTTATATATTATTAGTAAAATGTGCATATACATAAGAATTGTTATCAAAAGAAAATGATACAAGAAAACAGTTATTTTAAATAAAATTTTCAAAGAACAAAATTTAAATAATACATATGAAATGTTAAAAAAATATTTTGTAATTTTTTAGCAAGGAAACTAAAATTATGAAAATGAGTTGTCACTTTATCTCAAAGTTAAATGTCCTTTTCAAATTTATAAAACTGCATTACACTCGTTTTTATACGAATTTTCTTTTTTGGATTTATATATCATTGATTTGTGACATCTAAATCTAAGAAATATCTGTTTACAAAATTAATTTGATACATTGGCCTTCTTGTTTAAAGAAAACAAGAAACATACATCAAAAAGATAAATATCCCTAACATATTAAGATGAACATTTTGAAGAAATTTCCAATCAATTAGATTTAGATACTAATGGTATCACTTTTCATGCCTTTCTTCACATAAAATATCTTCGTAGAAATGGAAACTTTTCGGTTATCTGTATTTTTTTATAGTTGTAATATCACAACAAAAGCTGCCTCATCTTTCATTTTCAGACAGTTTTGTCATAAATAAAATAACCATAAAACCAAACTTTTAAAGAAAATATTCGTTTTTAGGAGAAATGAAAGAGTCTGTGTTATTCCAGATTATTTTCGAAAAGTAACAAAATTGGGGTGGAAAATTTATTTATTTTGTATCTACACGAATGCAATATTTTACTTTTTAAAAACATTTGCCCGCGTTATTTGCTTAAACAGAACTTCTTGAAAAGTGACTAATGGACAATCTTTCATTTTATTATGATTTTATGTCATTTTGAATTCTCGCTATATCTAGTACTTTTATTATCATATTTGAGTTATTTTTAAGCCAATACTTATTAAAATAAAACATTTATTTCTCTTAAAGTAACTAAATTCGATTAATTGTTATATTATGCATGTCTTATAGAGAATTACAATGGAAAATTTTAATTTCATTTTTCTACTTAAAATATTCAAGAATATTCAAAATGTTTCTGTGATACTAACCGTGAAAACAGTAATTTTTCTGTATTTAAAGCAAATGCATAATTTTAACATCCATTATTTTTTTGCATTTAGATGTGTGTGGAAGTTAAAAAAATAATAAAGTCATGTACATGTTTGTTAATTAAAATTAATTACATTAAATTTTATTTATAAATAAATATAACTGATGTGTGTTTATTATATAATAAACATAATGTATAATGTAACACACACTCAATTTCTAATGTTTTTAAATACAAAAACTTATGTTTTATTTTTCAAACTCTTATTCTTGTAAAAACATTTTTATTTCTTATTTGTAAACATTTAATAATATATAATGAAAAGTAAAATCTCAATTTTAAGTAATTAAAATCAATGTGATTATTTTAAGATAAAATCTTTCGCGCTTATACTAAAAATTATAATTTATACTAAATTAAAGCTATTTTGGCTAAAACTATGTGGTGCAGATTTCTTATATTATAATATCTACATTAAACAATTTACAGTTACTATTTTTTTTAAACTTCAATGGAGATTATCTATCTATCTATCTACTTATCTATCTATCTATCTATCTATATGTATGTGTGATACAATGTATATTAATAATGTTCTGAATATACAGTAAATTACTTAACATCTTAATTTTTGAATAGTTATATTTGAGTTATTTTTAAATGATCTAATTTTGTTAATAGCAGCATTCACATTCACAGATTACTGTCACACCACTGTTTACTAAATCTTATCGGATTCAAGTTATAAAATTTTATTATTAATTGCAATTTATGGATAAATTCATTTTCGGTTTAATAGTATCCTTTTAAATTTAATATACTTAATTACAAATTTTGATTATTAAAATAAATCATCTCACTCTTAAAACTATGAAATATTTATCATTTATTACAATTTGTACTTTATTTCATGAAAACATTCTGCAATGTTTAAAAAATATCTGCATTAAAAAATGTACTTCAAGCAATTAGTATTGAATTAAAATTACTTTTTTATATCTAGAAATAATTACTAAAAATAATGATTTTTTTTACGTTGAATCATTTATGACGAGCGAAAAAAATAAAGGCAACTAACATTTTTAATATTTTGTTTTTTAATTACATAATGAGGAATTTGCTAGTAATGTTATCTTAGGAAAAAATCTCATTAAAAAAATTTGTCAGCTGTAAAATATTTCCTGTTGAATGCTTACAATTTATTTTCACTTACATTCTACGTTTTATGAAAGTAATTTGGAAACATTTTGAGATCTCTTGGAATTACAAAGGAATTACTGGTAAATTATAATCATTTGAAAATTCTTAAGATATTCTTAAAAGTCTTAAAGACATTAATAAAATCCTTTATGTTTGGTGTATTGATAGTTTTAAAGAAATAAAACAATAGTTACAGTTGATTTAACTGAGTTATTAACAATGATTTTACAAAAAAGTAATAATTTAAATCTAAATAATATAAATGAACTGCCAAACATTTCAATTAAAATTTCGCAATTTTTGGCATGAAAAATAAATAATGTAAATAGTTATGAATAAAACTTAATTAAATATGTACAAATGAAATTTGAGAAATATTTTTAAACATTGTATTTGCACATAGTTTGGATTGAAAATTATTTTTTCCATATAATATATCCAAAAAAATCATTGTATGATTTAACTACTTACGAGGAACCTAAGATTTAATTTTTAAATACATATATATTTGTAAAATATTAAAGCAGATAAATTTCATTTTGAAGAACTTAATGTGTTTCAAGAAAAAAAAACTGTCTTGCATGAAAATATTTAATGAAAACACTGAAGTTTTTCAGTAAATGCTTGAATACAAAATGCATTATAGAATAAATTCTCTAAGATTTAAATAATTAGATTTTACCTGTAACAATGCAATTTTCTTGCTTGCTATTGTGTAAATCTCAAGGGGAAAATGTCTTAAGTAAAATAAATTTCTTTAAAAACGTTCTAAAATACTGTCATTGAAACTGAACCAATTATTTATAAAGGAATATTTGAGATATGAACAAATAAAAAGACATAATAGAATAGCTAGAATAACAATTCAGACTTTATCTTATTTTGTAAAATATCTCAATAAATATATTTTTATTTTAGCAAATAAGCGAGACTTCTCAAAGGATAATCAAGATGATAAAATCAAATTTAACTCAAAATATTGGAAGGCACTAAAAGTTATCATTTTAATTTTTACTACATTAATTATATAGGAATTTTCTGATTAAAAAAAGGGGAAAAGTTAGTTAATTACTCTAAATTTAAGTATATAAGACTTTTACTGTAGAGGAAATATGATTCAGATAACTTAAAATTGCATACATCAGTTTTTGTAAAAAAAGAGCATACATGTTCTTGTAAATACAACCCTTTCGTGTTCATGGATTCAGCAAAAAAAGAAAAGTAAAATTACTAGACACCAATGAAAATGGCAATGATAGTGGCTGCCAAATCTGGACGTCTTTGCTTTTGAGGCTATTTTGTACAGGTTCTTTAAGTAGTACAAAAACAAATTTTAATGCTCTAGGAGAAATAGTTGGGCACTCGAAAATGTATTTTGGAGAGTGGTTAGACATCTGGTCAGTTTGTGCATGGCGTATTAGCTGAGAGCATGGGCTTCAGTACTATATTCCTTGTGTTATTAAAATCTGGTTGAAGGAAAATTTCTTTGAATTTGATATTTCTAGGCCTGTGATGAGAAAGTCTTGACCGCCACCTGTTCTGTCCTTACAGTTAGTTTCTGATTTGGGTTTAACTTTGTCTGCTTTAGTCAAGCAATATGCACGTTAAAAACACTTCTAAGCTTTTTACTATGCATAGTCAATAAAATATGATAGATACTAGCACTGCTATTATGTAAAGGATATATTATTTTTTGGGTGTTATCTGTAACAAATTTTTATTAACGACAAAATATTAATATTAATTATTAAGATTGCAAAAAGACGTAATAGTTCATATTTTCCACATAGAATGATAATGTGAAGGAAGAAAACATCAAAATATTAACTTTTATAATGATAAAAATCATTGTAGACAGCATACTTAAAATAACATATGTATGTTAAAAATAATATGCATGTTTCAACTATCGATAGATTTTTATCGAAGAATATTATTAATTCTCTTTTAAGCATCTAATTTCCATACTAGATTATATTATATACTCTACATTAGAAACACTTTATAATATAATGCATGTTAAAGTAACAATGAATCACTTTTAGAATTAGATGAGCAATTTTAAAGGAATACACATTTCTTAATTTCTAGTTTAACGAAGTATTCTTTACATGAGTGTACTGAATTTTTATTACTAAATAACTTACTTCTAAAACCTGGGCTGACCCTCCTGCTCACCCTTGGTACTTCCAAAGACATCCTGGAGCCGCCGCAACATTTAAGGGCTCCAGAGTACATCAGACAACACTGTCTCGACTTTCTACTGGCCACTTGAAGTGTATGATCTTTGAGGACGGTGAAAGAAAATACCCAACATGCCCCAAGTGTGACAATGCTCCGTTTTGCCCGCAACACATCTTGAAGTGTTTGGGATTTTCTCGTGAAGAGGCTGTGAAAAGTCCACATCTGCTTTTGGACTTTTTGGCTGTCTATGATCTCATGGATCTGGTCTAGTGGAACTAGACCAGATGGGGATTAGTCCCACCACCATCACTGAATTTTAACATTTTAAGCACATTTTCTCTTGGAATTTTAAAAGTTTTTTTTCATTCAAATGACCGTTTAAATTGAGTTAATATTTTTTAGGTTTTTTCAGTGTAATTTTTTTTATATTACATGCTATACATATTAATTATTTGTTTTTCTCTTATTACTAGATTATCATTGAAAACAGCGTTATAACCAAATCTAGTAATATATTCCACAATTATTTAAAATTTTAATAAAATATGTGCAATATATTAAAGTAACTAATTAAAAGAAAAGCTCATTTTTAGAATATGCTCTAAATTTATATCATTTTTCTTTTGGTTTGGGATAAAAGATGTTACTTGAAATCACAACATCAAGATTTATTCTCTCAGAATGTCTATGTCACAAGCAAAACTGCAATATTTGCTTAAATTGTAAAAGCAAGAAAAATAAAATTGAATAAAAACTTCACGTACAAACATTAGTTTTAAATTTCTCTTATAAAATCTAAATAGACTTTACTATCTTTTATTGATTTGTATTGAAATATGAATTATTTTACTCTGTTATCCATACATAATTCCTATGATTAAGTAAAGTGATGGTAATTTATGAAGTGGAATTTATGAGTGGGTTTTAAGATGTTTTTAGATTTACCTTAGACAAATTGAGTATTAATATTATTTAAAAATTTTACGATTGGAGTTTAAATTAATTGAAATAAGATTTTTATTGCAAATAATAGAGCTTCTAATACTAAATAAAAGTAGAGTTACAAAATTTTAAATTAATAGAAAATAAAAATATATTGTGTTAAGATATGCACAATTATATTTACAAACATTTTATTTTTCTTAAGATTTATTTTAATGAATTCTCAGATCTTTGCGTTACTCTATTTATTATTCCCCGTTTTCTTAGACAAGATTCTTTAGTCATAACATAAATCATAAAGCTAAAACTAACTTCGGTCTGTAAAAATTCCATCATCTTCTCAGAAATGACATAATATGCAGCACATTAATTAAACACCCTCTTCATAAGTTTCGCAATTAAGTATTAAAATATTCTTCTCAGAGAGATTTTTTAGAAATATATTCAAAGCTTGAGACAAGCGATGTATATGTAATGTTTCAACGGAGAAACACTATTTTTATTTTTAACTTCAAATATTTTGTCAGTTCTATGTTTAATTAATTAAAAGATACTATCCTTTTGCAAACATAAATTAAGAGTCTACAACAAAATTATTTTTATAACTATTAAATTTAGTTATACATATGTATTACCTATATATGAATACTTAAAATTAAATAAAATGAATACTTAAAATTAATAAGGTTGAAAAATAGTATCCTCATCTTCCATTATTCAAAGTGATATGCAAATGAATTTTAATTTGAATAAAAAATTCCATGTTAATTAAGAAGAGAGAATTATTTAGTTAATTAATACTAGGCAGAAATATTTTTATTTATAATATACTGAAATATAATATGCAGAAATATATAAGCAGAAAGTTTTCCTTATTTTGCAAGTTTAATCATAATGGGAAATTCAAGTAGGATATGTCTTAGTTTGAATCTTTAACTGCATACCTGGTTAGAAGTGAAAAAGATTAATTTATCAATAAGGATTGTTTTGAAATGACTACATTTTGAATTTTTGACACAATGTTTCAAGAAAATTATTTAATAATAAAAATATCAAATTTTTATTATAAGCATTGAATATATATAGCAACTTATATAAAGACTAAATCATTCATTCGCCCATTGTTGATGAATTCATTTATTATTGAGAGATATACAATAGAGTATGTTTCTAAATGTAAAAAAAAGAAATAAAATATAAAATAAAATACCAAAATTTAATAAACATTCTGTAAGATTTCATCATTTTCCTAAGGAATAATCGATTTCTCATAAATTTTTAAATATAACAATTAAGAATTATATCAAAGATTTGATATTTTTAACTGAAAATGGATTTGGTTATTTTTGAATAATTAGTTAATAACATAATTTTAAATATTAAGCAAACTGATACTAATATATTACTGATATTAATATCTGTTAATATTTCTCTTATGAAATTGATAAACTTGTCAGTGAGATGTTTATAGAATGAGAAAGCTAATAAATGATTTAAATTTATGTATAGGCATGTTTTGTTTTCTTTGATAATTAAGTATTTTGCACAAATATTCCATACAATTTTATTTATTTATTTAATATACATATATATATATATATATATATATATATATATATATATATATATATATATATATATATATATATATATATATATATATATATATATATATATATATATATATATATATATATATATATATATATATATATATATATATATATATATATATATATATATATATATATATATACATAAATTTTGTAACACCATTTATGGGAAATCCTATAAAATATTTGTAGCTGCATATTTTTCTTATTCGTTATCTATAGCACTAGAATTGACAAATCTTACTTATTTTTTAAAAAATGCTCTATTATTCAGTAATGTAATGACACTCTTTACTTAAAGGAACAATATTTTCAACGGATATAAAATATTTGTAGCTGCATATTTTTTCTTATTCGTTATCTATAGCACTAGAAATGACAAATCTTCCTTATTTTTTAAAAAATACTCTATTATTCAGTAATGTGATGACACTCTTTACTTAAAAGAACAATATTTTCAACAGATATAATTTTTTGAGAATATTTTATAAACACATAAAATCAGTATAAACAGAATTTAGAGCAAAAAAAGATTCTTGAAATAATAATTATATCTGCAAGATTTCTACACGGCTTTAAAAATGTATATACCTTTCAAAATTAAAATAAAATATATTGAACTAGTAATATATATTGCAAATTGCAGTAGAATTTATTTTTCAGACATTTTAATGTTTTGTTACAAAATTATTTGAGCCATATTTTTAACGCATGTATGAATATATTTAAGAGTATGTCAACTGTTAGAAACATGCTTTGAATCGAAAAAAATCTACCACTTATGAATAAACAGTGGGGTTCATCAGTGTGTCCATCAAAATAAAAAAGATGTTTCAATTTCTTCCATTGATATTTACTCCATTTACTGCACTAAGAGAAAATCCTTTGAGCAAATAATTGTTTATATACTGAACATACACTAAATATATGTTTTTGGTCTAAAACAAAAGTTATAATTAATGTAGGTTGTAGAACAAAAGTTAGGAATAAATACATCTAATATAGAAACATGAAAAAACGCTATTTTTATAACAATTCACATATAAAATAAAAAAAATGTAAATATAATTTTTTTATTCTTTTTAGTTTTTGAAAGCTAATAAAAATAAATAAGGTGATATTATTTCTTTGCCAACATTACAATAGCACATCATTACAATTCTGGTAATAAATAATCTTAATCATTTTGCACTTAAAACTGCATACATTGCCAGATGGAGAAGAAAACAATGCAAATCATTTTATTTTAGAAAAGAAAATAGAAAAAATCTTGATGCAATTATTTTCAAAACATTGTTTTGATAAATGCATTATAGAAAATGATGGAGCATGTCAAGTTGCTAAAAATACTTTGAAAATCCTTGAGATAAAATTATAATCTTCAGTAAGTTTTTAGCAAAAGCTTAGCGTAAAGATAGAAATTTGTATAAAATTATGGATTTTAAGATTTATGAAACATTACATATTTAGAACAATCAACAGAATACAATACTTTTACTGATACAGTAATTGTTTAAAAATATAAACATATTTAATAAGCAAAAATGCAAAGTAATATGTAAAAATTATATTTGATGAATGTGGCAATTTTTTTCAGATTAAATCTGTTATTTATGTGCTTTCATAAAATAAATTACACAGAATTGAAAACCCTGTTCTCAAAAAGTTATCAAAAGCCATGCTTCATTCAGTGACTTCATTCAGAGTTCATATTTTCTTCATTTTAAAGAATAGATTATATTAAATGTATTTCATTTTATTGAAAATGTTTTAGAGTTTTCTTTAAAGGTTTTAAATATTCTAATTATAAATGAGAAAATTAAATAAATATGCATCATACAAAAGTAATTTTTAACAAACCAAAAGATTTTACTTCAAATAATTATTGACGACTATTTTTGCTTACAATTCATAATATAAATATCTTACACCCACTCTTTTAATTCCAAATACAAATTTTTTTACATGTCTTTCGAACATATTAACTTGTTAACAAATGTCAACATTAGATTTATTAAGACTATACCACATTGATTTGAAATAAAATAAATTTTTTTAAATACATTAATCTAGATTATAACTTATTTTCAAATTTATAATATACGTAAATAATGTGTGTGGAAAATTTTATTATAATTTATACAATAATACAAAAGAATGGATACAAGTGATAGTTGTTGAATATCTAGAGTAATGGCTTCAATTTCACCATCATAGTTGATCTATTGACAAGTATAAACTAAACAAATTTTATGTGTACTTAATCCATCACAACGTGTTATCTCTTACATAGAGTATTTAATCGCATCCATTCATTTTAAGGATAGAGAATCTGAATAGTCTTCATTGTAGTTGAAATTAAAAGCGAATTGTCATTTCATTTTTAATATTTCTTTGCATATTAAGGTGGATGAGGTAAAATTAGGTAATTTAGGCTCAATTATAAAGCATGAGATTCTTTTTGAACCACCTAGATTAATCCAATTTGAGTTTTAAGATTTATGGGTATTTCATTATGATAGTTCCTCTAAACAGAGTTGTGAGACAAATGTCCAATTTTCTGGTATGTTAAAATAACTTTTCTTGTATTAAAATTACAAATATACTGAATTGGATGAAGCTGCATTTCTAGAACAAAAGTAGATCTCAGTGTCGCAATTATTTTGCATTCGTTAGTTCTGAAAAAAGAAGGATCTGGATATGAAATATAACACCATTCATAGTTACTACTGCAAACTGCTATGATTTCTGTACAAAATTTAGAATTCGGTAAATTGAGCGCAACAAAAGAGATCTAAACATGGATTTCGATATCATAGCCTTACAAACGCTACAAGTATGATTTTATAAACTTTTGTCGTTTAAGTTTACATCTGATTGAATTTCTCTCTTTCTTCCTCTTCTTATTTGCTCATTCAGCTTCACCTAGCTTGTTAAAATTGAAAAAAATTAACTAGATTTCTTTGTAAATGTATTACCAGATATTCATTGTATTAAGTCTATTCCTTACAGGTTTAAGTGGTGAGATTTTATCTCATTTAGAAAATAAGGTTTATCAAAATATTTAAAAGTTATTTTATGAATTAAAAACTGTATCATTGAATAAAAATATCACTTAACTTTTTTAAATTACAGCTTCATGAAATTATTGGAAGAAATTGTTTACATAAAATTTATTAACTTATGTTGTAAAATAGAAACTATATCGATGATTATAGACAGAAAAATATGCTAATCATAATAAATAAAGCGAAGTTATTAATATTGTTTAATTGTTACATCATTGATTATTAATTTTGCTTAGTGATTTAATTCTTTAATGGTTTATTTGTGTGAAAATTTTTAGTGTATTTAAAATTTAGATAAACTTAAAATATGTTTCATTAATATTTATACTAATAAACGTGCAAAATTAATTTAAAAGTCAATAATGGATTTATTATGATAAATTAAGATTAAGAATACATGAAGATATTAGACTTACATTCACATAGTAATTAGAATTGAAAATGAAAGCAGAATATGTAATCTAAAACTTTAATATTTTGCATTTAAGTACTTACATAATTAAAAAAATATTCTTCAAAAAAGATAAAATTTTCCCTTTTGATAATCCCCTTCCCAACTGATCAACAGTAACATTTTTCTATTAAAATTATCACAAAGTAATTCAAACTGCTTCCTTGAAAATAATAAAAAAAAACAAATCTAAGGCCTTTACTTAATTAACAAAAATAAGGTTTTTAAGGATTAATGCCAATTATTCTTTGTTTTCAAAAAAGCCCCATCAAATAATTTTGCGTTGTCTTCTAGCCCTAATTAAAAAGATTAAAAACAAATGCAATTATTTCCATTAATTATCTGATTTAGTTTCAAATAAAAGTAATTATTAATGCAAACATAGTTTTGTTAAACTGCTTAAAAATAGAGTTTTACCTTTAGATCTTCTAATTAGAGTCCTAATTGAAGGATAATACTAATGAGTATCTCTTACACACATGTACACAATCGGTATTTTACAATCTTTACTTTATCTAATTAAATATTTTTATAAAAACTAACTAATTATCTTCTTAAAATGAAAGATTAAGGTTGTTTGCAAATGTGTGTAGCAATTAACGATTGCTGATAAAGAGCAATAAAAGATTCAATCTTGGCATTTCATACCAAATTCTATGCAATTCAAAAAGATAAAATATATTACTAATTAAAAATACTTTTCACAAACATTTTCACTGTAATGTGAAGATCCAATAAATAATTTTCTTTTTCTTTGATTGTATAATGTTAAGATTCCTGTCATGAAATAAGTTATGCATATTTTTATGATCTGTAAATTTGTTTGAATAGGATTATTGTTTAAAGTTATATAAAGTTATTTTCATTTACAAAGACTATTTCTGAATTCTTTATTTATATTGTATCTTAAAGGTGGAGTAATTAATAAATGTTTTGGGAGGAAATAGAAGATAAAATAATACGAGCAATTTTATTAATCTCTAATTTCTGTTGGTGTATAAGTATATGTATATTTGAAATCATCGTAAAGAAGCTATAATGTATGATACAATAATAATCACAAATAACAATAGGGTGAGAAAAACTTCTTAAAAGTATAACTTTATTATAGTTTATATTATTTACTACACAAATAAAAATAAATTACATTGCATAAATTAACATTTGTGTAGTTATAATATAAACTGATGCAAAAATATTTAATGCACAACAAATGATAATATAAGATCATTTATTTTTTATTAAAAAGTCTACTAATATTTTTTTCTAAGCAGAATATTTAGTCTAAGGTTTCAGTAAATTAAATAGAATATACTTGCAATAATTTAACTGCTACATAGGTGGGCGGGATTTGAACTTGAAGAATCACTGAGCAGATTTAATAGTATGGAAAAATTTGGGTATGGAAAATGTTAATGTGTCTTTGATTTTGTTTCAAAGGAATTTCTAGAAATTAAAAAAAAAGTTAAATTTTACGAATGAATAATTCGTTTTTCAAGAGCAGTATATACTATACAATAGCTTATATAAGAAATGAAAGAAGCAAATGAGTGTTCAGAATATTTCCAAATGATAAATGAAATTTAATTAATCATGACACCAAGAATATTTTCTTACTATTTTTTAAGGTTTTCATGGAGCTGAAAATCTTCTAGGCGATAGATATAAAAATTAATAAGTACTATTCTCAATGAGATTCAAGAGTATTTGAAAGAGTTTTCAAATGTTCTTAGATCTCATTGAGAAATAAAATACTGATTTTGCCATATATTGCATATATGTTTGTTAAAAATCCTTAACATGAATCATGTTTGCATTTGAAAAGTTTTAAATTGCACTTTTTTAGTTTGCACTAAAATAAAATATTATTTCTCTTTGAATTGCTTGCATAAAATATAATACGTTCGAAACGTTTTTTGATATTAAGAAAAAAAAATCGTTTCATAACTTTGTCATTATTTGATTGATAAACGATTTCACATAAAATAAGTATCTATATAATATTAAAATTATATAATTAAATTACTCATAATACAATATTATCTTAACTATTCAAATAGATTGAGCTTCAAATGAAAACTCATTTGAAGCTCAATCTATTTTAATGAAATAAATCTCGCTCTCTTTTTTAGGAAAATCAATTTTTGTTGAATATGATATTATAATTATTTTAACAGATGTAAAATGCAAATAATTTTGCTATTGTTGGAAAGAACAGTTACTTTAAATGAAAGAGGACGTATAAAAACAATTTTATTTTTTCACTTTATGTTTTCAAATCTTGTGAATACTATTTACTAAAATACAGGAAGGTTATCACATAAAATTTATTTTTCATAAATTATACAATAATTTTTATCATTTCCACATTTGTTTCATAATGATAAAAAAATTTTTTCTTTACCTCAAACTTTCTTTTGTATGTAAGTAATTTTTGGAGTATTTAATTATTACTAGTGACTACATTTAGCCAAATACTTGATGCTATTATTACATAATTAATTGAAAATTTAATCACGTAATTTAAAACAAATCCAATATTTAAACCCTAAAGACGCTTCATTGTTCCTGTTATATACTAAAACTTTACTTATATTGAAATAAAATCTCTGTTTGAATAATTTTTCATATATAAATGTAATTATTTGTACCAAAATATGAAGTTTTTAAAATCATAATCATCAAGTTTTCAAGTTTCCTACGCGCAGCAAATTAAGTTTAATTAGATATTTTACATTGAAATAATAAAAACTGCATATCTAGAAAGAATTTTTTTTAAATTATCAAAAATTAAAAAGAGATAGATGAAGCAAGCAACAGAAAAATAAATTTCAAAAAAATACCGAAGTATTTAAAAATTCTGTAGTTGGTATATTTCTTTCATTTGCACTTTTAATCAAAATTAGTTCCTTCAACGGTTAATTGAAATCTATTTTTTATAAATAAAAATATGAGATTACTTATAGTTCTATTTTCTGTAAAGAAGTAAATTTATGAACAAAAATAAATAGGATATTAATAATTATTAGATTACATATGATGATTTATTATTTTCTTAAATACTTCATTGTTTATAATCCTTTGATCCATACAATGTTAATTTCTTTAAAAAGCATATTTATAAAATATTTGTTACTTTCAATGGTTTCTTTAAGCCTTCTAATTTACTTACAGAAATAAGTTATTCATTCACTTAACAGAAAGAAAAGAATAATGTGGTATTACCTCATCAGAAATAAATCTCATTACTGAAGGGGGATTAATTTAAAATCCAGTGAGAGAATTGTTTATTTAATGCAAATCTCTTACACTTTTCAAGTCATTATTTATTTACGAGTAAGAAGTTTTGAACTTAGTCATTACTTATTTTGCAACAATCTTATTATAAGAGATTATTTAAATGATAACTAAGAAAAGTATTTATTAGTAGATAATCTAGAAAAACATTAAGAAAACAACTAATCCTTTTGATCATGTTCTTTAATGTATTCTAAAAATAAATTCTTCTTAGGAATTATGAAATCATTAGATTTTATTCTAAGCTTAAAATAATGTATTTAACTCACTTGGAATATTAAGCTGATTAGCTCTTTTGCTGATTTGGTATCGATTATTTATTATTTAATTTTGTTAAGTAAATATAAATTTTTAAGTGTTTTAACTGTCTTTTTTATTAAAATGTTTTTCGAATAAAAACTTAATTTAAAAAAATATGGTTCCTTTCATTAAATAATATTTTTAGAACATATATTCCATTTTATGAGTAAATAAAATGTTATTTTTGAACATTCTGAACTTTTAAATTTTCTAACAAACAATAAGGATATTTTGAAGTATTTTCAGAATATGTGCAAAAATGAAAAATGTGTATACAACTTTCTATCGAATTTACATTATTTGGATGTTGAATTTACATTACCAAGATTTCAATAATTTTAACATGTAAAATTATACCAAACTCTTGGGAATCCAAGGCGTTGAAATTATTAGTAGTTAAATAGTTGTAGTAAATTTGTGGTGAAATGGGAATATGAAATATATATTATAATATCACGCGATTATATTTTATAGTTTTAATATTATAATAATTTAGTCCTTCAAAATAGTTATCTTGGGTTAAGTTTTCACTAGTTTGTTAAATATTTAAAAGTTTTCAAAATATGAATTAGATAATTAATAATTAATGAGAAGCTTTAAGAACTAAAGTGCAAGATTCTATTAAGATAAGGACAAATTTGTCATTGTTAAATTGCATATGTGAGCAAATTAAATTATTCATTTTATAAAAATTTAATTTTGTATATTCCCATTATTTTTCCCTTTATTGTAATAAAATATTTCTGGAGATTCTCTGAACTTAAATTTAATTAATTTGTTATAAAATATAATTTTGAATTTATATATTTAAAAATATTTAGATTAATTTTTCCAACTGGTACGTATAGCAAATTCTTTTTATATAAAATTTACATACATATTTACAAATTCAGAATTCAAGTATAAATTTCATTTATTAATATAAAAAAATATAATTATTTTAAGTAAAAATCAGCTAAGAGATTAGCTTTAGCAAAATGAGTTTAGTAAGTTAAACGACTCATTCAAATGAAATTTTAATATTAAATTTAAAATAAAACACAACATTATGAGTTTCAGTTATGTAATAGAGTTTGCGTAAAATATAAATTTTTCATACAGATTAAATGAAAAAAATAAAGTATTATATTTGACTTTGTGCAAACATTATAAAATACGATGTAAAAAAATTCTAACTTATAGAATTAAAATAATTTTTACAGATTTTTAAGTGTAAAATAATGTATGCCATATATTTATATAATATATAATATCATATAATTATTAATTTTAAAAATAACTAAATAATTTAAACTTATTTAAAAAATCACTCATTTCTTAATGCTTTTATTACTGATAATTATAATGCTTTTCTTCATATATTATTGTCTACTATAATGATTGGATTGCTTTATTAATTTGAAATATTATAGCTATATAAAATTTACTTCACTTCCCATTTATTCTACTTTTCATAAAGTTTTCACTTTTATAGAAAAGTAGAATAATTAATTTCTTAAACAGAGAGCTAATTTTTTATTGTTTTAGTTTCATAACTATCGATTATAAATATTATAAATAGTAGTTAGTAAAATCATAATTAAATCTATCTATATACATATACATATACATATATATATATATATATATATATATATATATATATATATATATATATATATATATATATATATATATATATATATATATATATATATATATATATATATTCGCTATAAATCAGCTAAAATTTTAAAAAAAAAGCTTTGAAACATTGTTGAAATTTGTATTGGAGGAAATAAAATCATTTTACATTCGGAAAACTTAAGCAATTCAGAATGGTATGAACGACGAAGAAAAACATGACCAAAGTGCACAGTATCAAGCAGAAATAAGTACTAAGTTAGAAAGTATAAGGAAAAAGAAAATGTTACTTTTTGGAAAACTTTCTACTTCAGAAAATGTCTAAAGATAGTTTTGCTATGTGAGAAAAAGTTTTATTTGTTGAATGTGACATAAGTTTGACAAAATAAAAAAATATTTTAAATCGAATATATAATTCACATATTTATTTTCAATGGTCTATTTCTTTGAAAACTATTTATCTTTCAACATATCTTGAAATTATATTTTATAAGCCAATTATAGTTAAATACTGTTTTTTTTCTTTATACTTATGAATTTAGTTGTGAATAAAGTTGATGTCAATTTGACCATGTTTTATTGAACTGACTATTGTGCTTGTAAATCAAAATTTTAATGATATTAATTATTTTCTGAATATATAAATAAAAATAGCTTAGTATAAAATTAATATCATATAAAATAAAATATACTAATACACAACTTGTTGTGTTAAGAGTTTTTAGAAACATTTACAACTTGGAGTCAAAATGCTGTGAGTATTTAATTAATAAAATTTTTTCTCTTTTTATTTAATCAATCATAAATCTGAATCTAGATCACTGCCAAAAAACACATGTAAAAATATTAATGATATAAATATTTATTACGTTTTTCAACAAAAGTATTAGAATGTTACTCTCAGGTATATATCTTTATTCTTAGTTTCTATGCAGTATTATTAATAATTATTATTATGCATATAAGCCTATAGGATTCATAATATACTAGAATTATAACATTCTAAGCTAAAAATAAGGATTTAAAAGAATAAATAATTACTGCATATTTTTTCTTAACTATTTACAGAGAAGGTTTGATAAAACTGCATGCTTGAAAATGAAAAACTAAATTTATTCATAACAAAAATATTAAGAATATGTATAAAGATGAAATGATAAATGAAGGATTATTATATCATTTTATTTTATGTAAAAACTAAGAATATATAGCATATTTAATTTAGGAAACATTATAGTAAAGATATAAAGCTAATTTTGACATTTATGTTCAGAGATAGTTGCAGGTTTCTATGAAAATTAGCATAATGCTTAAACAGATTAATTTTTATTACAAAATTAAATTTATTATAGGGAAATAATAAGTGCAATCATTTCGAAATGCAAATTCTTCAGAAACTATTGCATTTAGCTGATTAAAAATCAAAAATGGTGTCAGTTGATCGTCCTTAACTCACACAAATAAAGTGATTGGTACAAACAATGTAAAGTTACTGTTTTCACAACAGTTGTATGTATATCTATATTTAACTATTAATCTGCACATTTATCACTATTTATATACCCATATTCAAAACTACACCTACATTTATCGATTTATCTCTGTCTATCTATTTATATAGATATCCAACTTTCTATATATTCTTCTAATGCTTTATAGTTATATTTAACAAAAACGTCTTATACATATTTATAGAAAGAATATGTTCTTGTTTATTGGTTGCTGTATAAATTCAAGTAATTACATAAAATAGTTGCACTCAAACTATTTTGTATAAAATTTTACTTTGTAATAGAAAATGAAATCCAATATTTAGCATTCAAGAATGTATGAATTTTGTTCATAGAAGTAAAAAGGTTTTTTCTTAAAAAATGATGTTTTACAGATAAAATCTGAGCTAAAGATAGCTAATCTAATCTGAAGATTATATGAAAGATAAAATCCCATGTTCTCAATTTGATATATTTAGTGACTTCATGATACTATTTGGGACTATATCTGAGAGTAACTTTTCGGATAAATAGTTTTTCAGTCCCTCAACGACATTAAAAACCTTGCATATATTTTATTTCCCAGAAATGCTTAAATTAATAATATGTATTAGATAATTAGAATACATAGTAATTACATCAATGAAAAATTATAAGCATTTAAGCATAATTAATAAATAAAAATTCATAACTTTCATGATGATTAAAAATTTATTGAAATTAGCTATTTATTGAAATAATTTATAGTTTATACAATAATAATGTTTCACCAAAATTAAAAAAAATAATTGAGTAAGAAGTATTTAAATATTTTATCGAAATTCTTTGAAACATTTTTGCAGAAAGAAATGCTTTTTATTCTCGATTTTAAATGCGTTTTTTCAGTTCTCTATAATATTGTTAATAGAATAATGGAAATGACTCAATAACTTAAGAATATTTTTATTTTTGTATTTCAGACTAAGAAAAAAATATCGAGAATATTTTGGATAATGAGTTATTGATGGTTTTTTCATTAAAAAATTCTCACATTTCAAAGAAGAATCATTTGAAAAATGAATTGTAAAAGAAATTTAGTGAATTTTCTTTTCAATTTAAAGCTTACTATTTACTGTTAAGAAATAATAACGAATTATAAAAAAGTGTTTTAGCTCATAATATTAAATTTTTTTACTATTTTATTAAAAGTTAAATTTTTATCTTTTCTTTCATATCTAAAGTTTAATTTTTATAGCTTTATTTCAAAGAATGATAAAAATGATTTTCATTTATTATAAGAATTATAATATTTGTGTTTTATAATTTCTATAATTCATATCATATCTTTTGGCAAGATGAATTTATTATTCGTAAATTAAATTTATAATTATACTATATTATAAAATATTTGAAAAATTGTAATACTTTTATGAAGAATCACGTGTCTCCACCTGTAAATTCTGTAACATGTGCGTTGTTTATGTTTACAGGACAATGTTTAATGACAATGACAAGTGAAAGCTCTATCATTTTATATAAAAATGTTGCATGATCAGCGCATTCTCAATTGAATATTTGACATTTTTATGGTAAATGAAGGATAATTAATATAAGACAATATCTCTTTGATACGGTTTTCCATCGAGTTCTAAGTACCAAGAACAAGTTGAAATACAAAATTTGTCTCTAAATCCTTACAAAATAGCAATTCTAGAGGAGTTTTGAGATATATCAGTGCAACATTACATATAGCTCATCATGCAACTGCAACTAGTTTCATGATATAACTATATTTCAAAGAATAAATATTAATATAGTGATAGTCAATTTTGTTTTATTATTTATGAGAGAAACATAACTAGCTTCATGAGTTATAATGAAAACTATAACCTGAATATCAAACATATTATGTAATTTATGCACTAAAACTGCTTTAGAAAATTATAATCTATGATCTAATTACTGAAATTCTAAAAGAACATAATCATTTAAATACTTGAGACATACTCAATTAATATTTAACTAATTAATATCCTTGAAAATATTTATCATGATATACGACTTTCAACATGTGTATCTTAGAATGTTGATAACAAATTGTAAAATGTTTTTATTGTATATATTTTGGATAATTAGTACATAATATTTATATTCTGATGATTTTTAGTTGCTACAAGGAATGAAACTTACAAAGCGTTTATGAGCATAAAATAAGCAGCAAATTTGAAGAAATGTCTTTTAGATTAACACCAAAACACAATATTCGACTTACAAATTCATTTGTCTTTTGTATGTTGTTTTAAACCATAATATGTAATTTAGTTTCTTGATTAGCTTGAATTTTGCATTGAATATTTGTACTAGCTTGATATTTTTATGTGCTTGAGTTTCAAGCATTTTAGTATTCATCGATTAATGTTTCTTGATTCAGAATAACATTTCTCTCAATTTATTTTTACATTCAGAATTTTAGTATTTGAAACAAATTGACTAAAAATCATAAAAAATTAAGAACTTTTTAAAAGTATTTTAAGTAATCAGTAATTCCTTTAATATATTTAAACATACAATTTAGAAAATAATCTGAATTTTTGAAGCTTGTAATTCTAAACTCCAATGTTTCTTAAAGATAGAAGCACTATTATAATACATTTCATTCTTTGTAAAGGATTTATTAAACATAATAGAATTTAAAAAATATGTTGATTTAAATTTGAAATTGGATATTTCTAAAATAAGTATAGATTTGTAAACATAATTTATTAAAATTTATTATCCTAAATTATTTAGTTAATTAAAAATTTATTATACAAAAGTGTATGGATTACTACATCACAGTTATATAATGTTGTCGTATTTTATGATAAAAAATGAATAAAAAAAGCAATTTAAGAAATATTTAAAAGAGCTATTATTAGATGGTTCTTTGGGATGTTTTAAATTGAAAAATAATGTTAAAAATGTATTCGGATACCTTACAAATTTCACAATCTTTCATCAGGCAATAATGGTAAAGATATCAAATAATTTATCCCGTTTTACTTTAGAAAATGTATTGAAATATTAAGTATCAATAAAACTATCTAAAGCTTCACAAACATAAAATCATATTAAGAATATCATATCAAGCAAACAAAGTAAATTCTTCATAATATTTTTAAGCACTATGTATATTTATTCAATACTTCAGTTAACTTTCACTAGGTGCGGAAACGTAAATTATTAAGTGTATTTAAGCATTCGACTTTTTGTTATCATATTAGTACAAAATTTCCATATTTGTTCTTACACATTTTATTCCAATAAAAATGTGTAATAAAAACACTTTTAACCAATAAAAATAATTCTTAATATTTTTATTGGTTAAAAGTGAAGAAAGAAATCCTCAAAAAATTAATAAAATAAATCGTAAACTATGCAGAAATCCAGAGAAGTTAACCTGCTTTATTTTCGTTATGGTAAAAGTTAGATAAATATGATTTACATATGAGCCAATATTTTTGAAGGAATTGGGAAAAAAGTCATAATGAAAGTGTACTTCATTTGCAACAAAGGAAAATAACTATTCTACGTTATTAATAGGGAAAAGTATGTGGTAAAATATATTGCCCTCCCTCAACAAATATTAGACGTCATACCACTGATAAAGCAATGGTTTTTTTTCAGAATTAATTAATGAAGGAAGAAAGTTCCAAATTTGTTTCTTCTTAAACTAAGCAAAGTGTTTATTACTGCAAAAAACGCAATATATATATATATATATATATATATATATATATATATATATATATATATATATATATATATATATATATATATATATATATATATTATAATTAAATGTAATATATATATATATATTTACATTTTAACAGCAATATATTTGTAAGATATGCACAAACAAATACTTGTTTAATTAATTAAGAAGCATTTGTATAAAATGGATATTTATCTTTAATTTGAGAGAATAAATATTCCTAAGTAAATCTTTTTTGTTTTTTTAAAATATTGACTGATTTATGATAAATAAATTTAAAGAAAAATTAAAAAAATAACATAGAAATTGAAATAAGCTATAGCAATTAATTAATTTTAATAGTTACTAATTTATCAAAAAGAGTAAACTATATTTTGTTAAAAACACTTTAATAACAACTTAATTTAATTTTTATTTTCTGAATTAGAATAATAACAAATAAACTCATTCTTATTCATAAGTCTGGAATACTTTAGGATTAAAATCAATTGAAGTTAATTTCTTAAAAACAATTAGTATGTTAACTTGGATCAAAGATTTTTCTTCATACGTCAGTAAGAAAAAAATTCATTTTAACTAACTAGCTTTTCAAAAATTATTCATTACTAAAGTAAGAATACTCGTGAAAAAACAATTTAAATAGTACTTAGAACCAATTAATTAAATTTCTTAAATAATACTTACTCCAACACTGTTTTGTAATAGTTAAACTGAAACAATGCTCTAATTAGTTCATTTATTTATTTCAAAGAATCCCTTTAAACATAATTTTTTTACATCTAACATTTTACTTTTTTATTATTAAACACTTCTTATTTTATTAAATTTACGAATTTAATAAATATTTTTACAAGAATCTAGTTTTTTAGAACATTCTGACATAATGCAGAAATTGCATTTTTATGTTTTGATAGAAAAGTAATAATTAAGTTTTGTTGCCTGAAATGAAGATTAATACTTCATATATTAATTATTGAAGACATAATATGTATGTATATATATATATATATATATATATATATATATATATATATATATATATATATATATATATATATATATATATATATATATATTATATATATATATATATATATATATATATATATATATATATATATATATATATATATATATATATATATATATATATTATATATATATATATATTATATATATATATATATATATATATATATATATATATATATATATATATATATATATATATATATATATTAATATAAAGAAAATACATATATGAATATAAAGTAATAAATACAATGCTAAAAATATAATGTTGTAACTACAATGCATAATAGGAAATCTAGCCAGCGCAAAAGCAGCTAAAGAAAGATTTACCTAGATAAATAAGATAAAACATGAAGAAAAGTAAAATCAGAAATTTAAAATTGGAAAAATACTAAAGTATATGAAGCAAAAGACAAGAAGGCATAGGGACCATGTCTTCATCAGGAGGGAGATGGTCAGCTATGCAAAAATGAACACTCTTTTCTGACATGCTCGAAGGACAAATGTCTAAAAATCTTCGAGCAATTCCCCCGAAGAGTGTTCGTATTAAAAGAACTTAATTAAAAATTAGACTAAATATATATGTAGAAAAGATAAGTATATATGCAGAAGAATAAAAGTACTCACTATAGATGAAAATACTCACATTAGTAGAAAAATACTCACAATAGTAGAAAAATACATACAGTAAAAAAATACATACAGTAGAAAATACAAAATACAAAAACCAGTAAATCAGATTGAATTTATATATGAGAATAGTAGGAAGTTGCCAAAAGTAAATTTGAAATTAGAATGAAGAAATATTGCCAGAAGTAATTAAATTCAAAAAGTTAAAGTGGTTTACAAAGTTAAAGCGTATTAAAATAAAGTGTATATATATAGGTATTTTCAGGATTCTTGTAAGAACTTCAATGCTTGGGTGGCCCTTCTGTAGTTATAAAAACTACGCATTACTTCAATCTTACAAGCGATTCCCTACTTCCTACATATTTTAAAATAAAATTAATTGGAATATTGTTATTTTTTAGGTGAGCTATTAAGCGTTTAATTTGATTTTTAGTATATTCATAATTGTTACAGATTATATAAATGCGATTAAACTCATTAATTATAATGTTTCTGTATATTTTTAAAGAAATATTGGAGTTCCAAGAAATTAACTTATTAACATGAAAATTAAACTGTTTAGTTTTGTCGAAAATGTCTATATATGTAGTGGAATTATCAATAGTGATAAATAAATCCAGAAATTCTGTTTTAGTTTCACATAAATTAGTTTTAATTAGAGAAAGTTCTTCAGGGTAAATAGTTTTAGAAATATCTTCAAATTTTAAATTGTTGAAAATAATGAAATCATCTATGTATCGAAAAGCAAAAGGATATTGATAAAAGAAGTTTTTTTTCAAAATAATGTAAAAATAAATTTGCTAGTGTGCTAGAAAAGTTGGATCCCTGTGGAATTCCACAATTTTGAATAAAAATATTTTCACCGTTAAATATAAAATTATTATAAATACACATTTTAACTAAATTATTCCAGTAATCAAAATTAATATTTAATAAGTTTCTATAGTCCTGATAATAAAGGTGTAATACATCGTTTAATTTATCTATGGGAATACTAGTAAAAAGGTCTTTAAAGTCAAAAGAATTAATACAATAAATATAATTTTTCGATAAAAAATCCAAAATAGGCCTATTATTATTAATGATCCAAGTGGCTTCTGATTTAACAATATTGTCTAATATAATATTAAGAAATTTAGCAAAAATGATTCCAGGTTTATTCATGTATGATTTAGTACCACAGGTGATAAATCTAAACTTTATAGGAATTTTGTGAAATTTAGGAATGACTGTTAAATAAGGAAACTCTAATTTATAGTTGCTAATATTTAAAAGTTTGTAAAGCCCAAGGATTTTTTTATTAATAATATTAACAGTGGAGTTTAAACGCTTATATGTGCTGGAATTTAAGGTTTCATTATCAATTAAATCTAAATAGAATTTCTTACAAAAAAATGCGTAATTATTAGAGGCTTTATCTACTGGCGTAATGATGAAGTTATCTTTCAGATTATTTATGGCTGGTTTTAATGGACCAAGCTTAATACCTGGAAATGTTACATTATTGACAAAAATATATTTCTTAATTTTATTAAAAAGTTTAAACTTCCAGACTGTAAAAAATTCAATAGGTACATTATAAAATTTAGAAATTTTAAAGATAAATGAATCAATATTATATAAAATTACTTTAATTATTTTAAATCTATTTAGTTGAAAAACTGGTCTATATTTAGTTCCTTTACTTAGTTCCTTTACTTAATATTTCTTTTTTTTTTTTTTTTTTTTTTTTTTAGGGTCATCCTGTGATAATATGACCGAAATCAGTATTAATGAAATTTTTTAGTTCATTACTATGACAAATACATTTAGATAGCTTTCTAGATGAGGAGATATCTTTGCAAAATTGATTATAGTTAAAGATTTTACGTCCAAAAGGAATATCATAAGAAAAAGCAATTTTGATAGTAACATCTTCTATAGGAAAAATATTATACAAATCATTAACAAAACTGTTTAGTTTAAAATTATCAAACTTAGGATGTTGAAAATTAATAGTGAAATAATGTAATCTAATATTTTTCTTAATTTTAACTTTATTATATCTGTATTTAAATAGGTCAAAAAATAAAATCTTAAAATGCTGGTTGTGGAAATTTATATCGTTTATACACGAATATAAAAATTTGCAATCACTATCAGTCAGTTTCATAATAAATACTTTGCAAGGTAGCCAATTATAAGTACTGGAGAAGGAAGATTCCAAATTATAAATTTTATCCAAATAAAACTCAAAATTATTTTTAAGATCTATTTTATTGTAAGATTTTTTAAATTTTCGTCCAGCTCTTTTAAATCTTTTAGTTTTATAGTAATTATTGTGAAAAAATACAAATATATATATATATATATAAATATATATATATATATAAAATATATATATATATATATATATATATATATATATATATATATATATATATATATATATATATATATATATATATATATGGAGTGAAATTAGAGTATTTCTTAATGTTTCCATTTAAACAACTTTAAAGAAAAATGAAATATTTCAGATTTCATTTAAATAAATTAAATGACACTGTGTTAAATAATTTTGCACACTTTGTTATTGACTATATTTCTGTCACTTTGTTATGAACGAGCTGAGCTCGCAATCGAATCGTGCTTCATAATGCGCGCAAACGAGTTCCGCTCGGCAGCGTGTTTTCGACCGAAAAGGTTAGAAACGAGTTCTGCTCGCGTAGTTAAATTTTCCCCCAATGCGCGCTGACGAGCTGAGCTCGTTCGCCAATATTATTTTGCATTGATAATGCTACAAACGAATCCTACTCGCAAATTTATTTAGTTTTACTATCTACAGATGGCAGTACGGGTTCCATGAATTTCTTTTCACAATGATTGAAGTTGTTTATATTTTTACCTTGTTGTTTATATAGCCATTTTGGCGTGGTATTTTGAGTGTTTGTAAAGAAAAATGGCTCAAAAGCGAAAGTTAAATGATATTGATTATAACGATTATGATTATGATACAGAAAGTTTATCTAGTTTTGAATCTGATGACGACTTTGTTCATAATATATCAACATTAGTGTTTTACATTAGTTGTATTTATTTAGACTTTTCAATTTAATATTTGTATAAACTTGTATTTATATTTAACGATTATTATTTAAAAAATTGGTTATTATCATTTATAATTTACTATTTACAAATTATCATTTATTAATTATTTTAAAGTACTTAAAAACTGGTATTTATGTATTAAAAGTACTTTAAGAATTTTATGAAACGCGCGAGGTGAGCTATCCATCCCATCGCCACAGAAGAGTGACATTTTCGGAAGAACGGCGGAGGAAAACAGCTGCGAATTTCGACTGCTATTTAGTCGCAGTACAGCGCGAATTAAGTAATCGAAAACTGCTACTTTCCCTAACCGCTAAAGGGTTAACAAATATTTTATTTTTTGTTACATAAATGGATCAAAGATGTGTTGATATACAAGAACTGATATTTTCTGTTCAACTGATTCTAGAAATACATGATACAACAAAGATTTCAACTTAGAATGCAGCGACTAAACTAGGTTACAAGCTAGAATCTTAGTCATTTAAAGGTACATTAAACTGCTCCTGAATTTTAGAGTTTATAGACTTGAAAGTATTTGGTTATATAAAGATATTTTTCTTGAAATATATATATATATATATATATATATATATATATATATATATATATATATATATATATATATACATACATATAAGCATGGTAGGTATATTTTAAAGGAACTGATTAAAGGCTATCGTTTAATTGTAAAAAAAACCCTTCAATAATTGAAGATATTAGTACAAAAAAATTAAGTATATGTGAAGTAGTAAACAACTTTCTTAGTTAAGAGCAAAGTCTCAAAATCTACAACTGTTTAAATAAAAGTACTAAATAGATGCGTTTATGCAAATCTACATATCTGCTTTGAAAGTTAAAAATTTTAATAGGCAAACCTGTTGTGCCATCTGTTAAGAAAAAAGTAAAGGAAACAATAGCAAAGAAAAACATAACATTTTTCTTATTTTTTGAATTTCATAACATTTATTTAAATTTTTTCTAGCTATCAATTACATTTTTTAGCTATAAGAAAATTATGTTTATAGATCATTGAAATATCTCGTAGTTATAGAGGGAATTGTGCTGTAGTTCAAATTTTCATATAAGATCTTTTGTGAAACGGCCTGGATATAATATGTTTTATTTTTAATTTTTGTATTTCCTTGAAGAATAATAGTAAGACAGTTCCTTTGTCTTAATCGTAAAATATATTTATTTCGACCAATTTTACAATTGACATCATAACAAAAAAATTAGTGTGTTAAGTCGGACAAAATTTTAAATTAGATTTTTTTGTGTTACACTGTGTACAATGTACCTACGAATGAAAAATTGTATTATAAAAGTAGTCCCTTGCTCGGGCTTTTAAACTTAAACTTTGTTTAAAATTTGTTAAAAACTTATTTTATGCTTTTAGCTTTATTAAAATAAAGCATAATAGTTTATGTTTTTAAAAATCCAAATAAGTGATTAAATATATTTTCATTGTGTTTTTTTATTTAATTCAGTTAATATGATGAAAAGTTTTAAGAAAATTACAGTTAAAAAATAAAAAAAACAGCTTAATTTAATTTGATGAAATAATAAAAGAAATTTAATTTAAAATATTACGAAAAATTGTTAAATATTGGACAAGATACTTGGTTAACATTGCTTTGTTAGCAATTTTTTAATGAAAGTAAAAGTTTATAATAGCATTTCCATTTTAAATTACATCCGTTAATCCAATTAAAATATTTTTTTAAATAATGTTTAAATGTTAATTTTTTAATAGACCAAAAATTGTGATATTGAAAGAATTATAATAATTAAATTTAAATAGACATTTATATAATTACTTTAGGGTTGAATATATTCACATATTTCGATATAATAAAAAATAAAACTTATTCTTTCACCAATAATATTTCATCTATAAGTTATTATATCGAAAGCTATGAATTATTTACATTTGCATTAGTGAATCCATTTACTGCAGATTTGTGAAGTTTCTTAATATTGTGCATTAATAATTGCGCATATAAACACTTATGATAGTATAGAAATTGATATTTTTGCTCCTTTGGGAAAAAATTTAATCATAAGTATTGTGAGCGAATTTTACTATCTTTGATTAAGATTTATATAAAAAAAATTGATTAATTTTAGATATCTTCATGTAAAAAACATTTCTTTGTAAAATAAAAAAAGAAACTTATCGTAATAAGTAATCAGTAAAATATTTAGAATTGGAAGAAAATTATTTTTTACAGAAATAACAATTTATACTTTAAAAAATTTAAGCATTCATTTGGAACTGTTCTCACACAAAAATTATTCTATGATTATCAACTTCCTATAAATATACAAATTTAATTTTAATTAATTTTCGATAAAATAAAGTTATAAAAATAAATTAATTCAAGTTACAATTACGATATAAAATTTATGATAAATTTTCTACATATGATTTATATATTTTGTATTCTAAACATTAGAATTTTTATTTTTCTTACAAAAAATTAATTTTAGCACAGTAACTTGGAAAAATTATCTAAATTTTCAGTTCGTAATTTAAATTCTGAGATTAACCAGAAATAACGTTTTTGAAATTAAAGAAGAAATTATGATAGTTAACATTTTGGAAAAAATACAGGACAAGAATTGCATTCGCCTAAGTATATGAATGTTTAATAATGTAACATTTGTGTCCCATACATATTGCCAGACAATCTTGTTCAAACGTATAATTGATATCAATTTCAAAAATTGCTTTCAATCTAAATAATAAACAGATATATCATTCAATATTTTAATTAAATATTCAGAAATGCGAATGGATTTCTGTATTTGAAAAAATTTCATAGATAAACTAATATAAGGGATTCTGTCATTTTTCCTCTATCCATAGTTTTAATTTTATTACTGGATTCTATTGGTGTGACACATCAATTTGATGAAAATGACAAAGACCATGAATCGCAAATATTTATTTTTACGGAATTTAATGTATACAGCAATATTATTTTAGGAAATTATGTGTTGTTGTTGTTATGGCTTATTCTCCAAATGTCTGACGAAGTCAGACAAGCTCCATCAGACCGTTGACTCTAAGGAAATCAAAGACTAGATGAGGGGATGAGTATACATCCTCTCTGGAAAGTCCTAAACAGTTCAGGATGTGATTAGAAGTCTGCTTTACATTTGGAACAGACCTCAAAAATTCTCCTGCCTTTGAAATACGTGATTCCTTCACAATTGAGGGTGAATGAAGATCCAAACTGCGTTTGCCCTCGTACCAGTGATAGCAGCGAGGAATCCTCCACCCTTTCGAAATTTAAGAATTGACTGTAGACTGATGTTCTCAAAAGGTTAGTGTTGAAGAGGAAGTATTTAAAGTGGTAACAGCCCTCCTTTGCCAGTCTATCCTCCTGCTCATTGCCGTGCCTACATGAGAAGGAATCCATTGTAAATAAACTTTATGAAACTTCGAAATGTGCTTGAGCCTGAGAAGGATTGAACTGCTAGTTTGATCTCCAATTGCAATCCAGTTGTGGAGGTGCTGAAGAGAGCTTCTAAAGAAAAGATCCATAGGTCCCCGAAATCACTTTCATTAAGAATAGCTTCAAGACCTTGTTCAATTGTAATTAATTTACTTTCAAAAATGAGGATGAATCAGAGTTGCGAAGGCTGATAGATAGTTTTTCTCCCGGTTTCTCAATATAGATGCCATTACCAGCATGGTCTTCCAGTTACTTCCGTCCTTATAAATTTTCATGGCATTGGGAAGTTATGTAAAAGTTAGTAAAATAGAGCATTTAAGTAAAAAGCAGCTACATATAATCCTCTGACAGAGAATGCATTTTATCTTTTACAATTAAATGCGATCTATTCAAAGTTACCGAGTATCTTGATTATGAAATAGATATGAAATTATTAGAATTCATCAAAAGAAATTTTTTATATAATTTTAAAGCTTTTAAATTTATTTTTGTCTTTTGCTTAAACTTCTTGAATTTGTCTCGTAATATTTTAGTCACAAACTTGTATCTCTGTATGACGTTATTTCTTCAAACCTAACATGTATTATTATAATTTACATAAATAAAATTTTTTTTACTTATTTGTGCCAAATTAGATAAATAAATTTTCTTAAAGTAATTTTAGGATAGTCGAAAAAAATGAAATTGTGAAACATTTCATACGATTGTAAAAATTGTATGAAAACATTATTTGAAGAATGAAACTCGAAGTTTACTTGGCATGTTTTTTATGTTCCGTATAAATATTTTATTTAATTTAACGTTTTAGACAATAAATTAAATTTATTTTAAAATCTTCGTATTTAAAGCAATTTCATTTCTTCGCATTAACTGCAAATTACATTTATATAATTGTGTGCATAATTTTTTATATAAACCAGAGGGTTTTTTAATTTTTTCCAAGTCATTATGAATATGCATTTTGTTTTTTATGTTTCAATATATATTTTATAATAATAAAAAAGCAATTCTCTCTTATGATTTATTCTTAGTAAACGGATATTTAAGTATTCTCTAAGGCTTTCATTTTTTTATGTTTTACTGCACTCAAAGTAATTTTAAAATATTTCAATATGTGGTGTAATTCTTAAGAATTATCTGATAAACATCAAAAAAGGCTTAAAATCTCCCCTGCCACCAAACTAACTTTCGATTTTAAATCCTATTTATAGTAACTTTACAATGATTTTTTAAATTTATAGGCTTTTTCTGTTTTAGATAAAAAGCAAAAAACGGCTGTTAAATTGAATATTTAATATTACCAAACATTCGGGTAAATTTGTCATATACAATTTATCATGTGTAGTTGACATGTATTAAAAGTGAAATTTAATGGTTGAATTATATTTCAGCTTATAGCAATTTTTAATTTTCTTTTATTGTATAGAGACAACAGATGTTGCTTCTGATAAAAAATATAACAATGTTTGTTATTATCTAACATCCTCCATCTGTTGCACTTCAAATACATCATTAAATGTTACATCTTGAGTTAGAAAATCAAATAATGTGATGATATGGATTGTAAAAAAGGCTTCCTCAGTGACAGTAATAACTTTAGCGTTGAAAATTTTATTTTACTCAATGTTTTGTTACTCATTTTAAAGAATATTTTGAGTTTATAGTAGTTTAATGGGAAGGACAAATGAAATGAATGAATGTCTTATTTTTCCTCTAAAACATTTTCAAAATAATTTTGTTACATTTTGTAGAAATAAAATTACATTCAATATTAATATAACATTTAGAAATGATGTCACTACTTATAATTAATAATAATAAATTGCGTAATGATTATAAGAATAATTTTTTGTAAGAATCATAGTTTAAAGAAAATAATTACCAAAATGTAAGATATTTTTACAACCGTTAACTTATTTATTATGTACTTGTGATTATAAAAACCAAAAATACTAATTATATGTTTTTTATTTATTCGCGTTTGGTAAGAAAAAGTATGTATGTTAATTAAAAACAATATTTTGGTATCAATTTATTAAAAAATTCATCATATAATGTTACTAAGTAATTTTTAATGCAAAATAAATTCTACATTACTATAAAATATTTTCTTATGGGGGAAAATTAAAAAATATTATTGTACACAAAAATCTTAAAAAAATTCTTAAGAAAGTCTTTAGGGGAGCTAAATCCAACATATAAGTTGGGTAACCAAAATTTTTAGATTATATATATATATATATATATATATATATATATATATATATATATATATATATATATATATATATATATATATATATACATATATATATAAATAAGTATTTGTAGTTAACTAATTATTTAAGTTCGCTTCTAATAAGGTTTCTGTATGAAATTACATGGATATATTGTATTTAGTGAGAATATTTTTCTGTTTTCTTGTCATTTAATATTTAATTAGTTCTTAACTTTATCATGAAAATGTAGTAATAAGCATAAAATAATGACATGCTTTCCTAAAATATCTCATGTTAACATCAATCAATCTTAGATTAATTTAAAAAAATGGAATACTTTTTTATTGTTAAGACTTTTAATTTTATGTATTATGCGTGTTATCAAATTTTATAAGACTTTTGAGTTTAGAAACAAATTATTTTTTTGATATCTACTGTTTACCAAACTCATAGGTTATTTGATAGTACTAGCAAAAATATAGCAATGTTTGTTTCGCAAACATTTTTTTATTTATTTTTGTATATAAGTTATTAATTAGACTTTGAAATACTTCACTCATTTCTCAAAATTAGTAAGCCCTTAATTAGTAATGAATAATGTACACTATCTGTACAACACTTAAATAATTTTGCCTTTCCATCATACCTCTTAACATATAAGAAGAAGTATACGTCTTAAGAAAGAATTTCTAAAGTACTAACGTCCTTTTACTGAATGAATTTTTCCAAACTGGTAAAAATGTATCTAATTTAAATAATGTATGCATCCAACTGCATATAGATTGCTCATCAAGAGTGATTTTTTAAGGAAAGCCTTTATGTATAACTTAATCTCAAGCAGCTGATGATTTCATGGATGAAATATATTATTGATTCTCTAACTAATTTTACTAGAAATTTTTACGTAAATGTATTAATAAACCATCCAAAAAATTTTAAGTATTTCTACTTGTAAATAATATAAAGATAGTTAGTTTTATAAAAAATACGAAAAACAACTGTATTTCATTTTATATTCTATGATAATTTCAAAATCATTTATTTTTACATCCTGAATTTGAATTTTTTAAAGTTTTGTATCAAAAGATTTTATTTGAAAGAAAACAAAAAAATATTTAATTTTTTCTGATAACCTCTATTTTGATTTTTAGAAAAAAGTTAATTGAATATTTAAAGACATTTAGAATAAGTGTAATTTTTATTAGCATTATTTAGATGATATCATCAATTTTTACTTTTGTTATTCTGTAAATTAATTTTTTGTGTGAAGTATCAGTTAAATTTTGCATTAACTGAATCATGGTTTTACGCATGTGTCTATAAGTTTAAAAGTGTTATATATTTAAAAATACATAAATTGATCATGTTTTTGACAAATGAATCATGCGCTAAACGCATTATTCTGTTAATAAACAGGTGTTTTTTATGAATTTGAACTACAATATTTTATAAATTCATATTTTACAGCGGATGGTGGCTTTTGATATGAACTTTAATTTTATAGTTTAGCATTTAAAGAATTTGAAGCTTTCTTTTCAGAAGATTATTCAACAATGATTTACGAGTTGTATGAAAAATGTAATCAGTATCATTTTGATTTGGTCTTCATTTTCTGATACTTAAAATTATAAGCCTGGGAATTCTGAATAAATTTTAGTAACAATAATAAAAGAAAATCACAAGCTGTAAAATATAAAATTTATGATTAATTCATGATGTATTCCATTGTTCAGTTATAATAAATAAATTAATGTATTTCTTACATTGGAGTTAATTTTTATTGTTATTAATTGCGTGTGGATGACATTTAGTAATAAAAATTAAGATCTTAAAATTTTTTCAATACAACAACGTTTCAGCTTTTATTTAACTGCAAAATTTTTGAATATGATAATGTCGCAGCTGAGAGTCAATCGATATCTTTAAAAAGATTTCATGTGATATGGAAAAAATCTGAGAAACTACTTATATAATTTTCACTTTACCTAAATAGCTTTGCTTTGATGAATACAGAATTTTGGTATTAAAATGGAATTTCTATTAATTTTACTAATTAAAATTATATTTCTATACACATATGAAATTATCTAAAAATCAAGAGACATTTTATATTTTTGGAGATGTAAAGCTTACCGTTATTTCTTGTTTATTAAATTAATTTCGTTATTAAAGAACATAATATAAATTAATCAACTAGAATTTTGAGAGCAGATTTGAATATTAAAGTACGTTATATAATTAGAAATTACAAATATTTAATTTATTTTAATGAATTTTAATTTTTAATATGAAATTATATTTATTATAGACAAAAATATTAAAATAGCAATGCATTTAATATATTTATCGGTTTTAATGTGATAAGAGTTATCAGTCTCTATATAAATTTAAATTATTGTAATTATTTAACCGTTAAAAATGAAATTCCATGAGACTACGTGAAAAAATAGATAATATATCAAACAATTTTAAAATGGTATTTATTAACAGAATCTGTTATTTTGTAATATTTAAATACATGTTGCTTTTTAATTTTATTTGTCTCTCATAGAAAATTAAGTAAAAGTTTATTATTTATCTATTTAAAACTATAGATCATTTGACACTGAATATTTGAAACTTCCAAGATACTCATAAAATTATACTTATATATAGATACTTATTATAAGTATAATTTTTTATATATAATTATACTTATTATATGTAAAAAATTATATATAATAAGGTGATTAACTAGTTTATTAATATACTAATCACCTAGTTTATTAATCACCTTATTATATATAAAAAATTATATATAATAAGGTGATTAATAAACTAGGTGATTAAAAGAATAATATATAATTATACTTGTATACAGATAATATATAGATACTTATTAATTATGATTAAAATCGTAAAATGTTTAATCTGGAATCATCTGTAACTATACATCAATTCTTTTATGCTCTTTATAATGTTTCCTAATAGAGAAATCTTAAAACTGAAAAATACTAGTGTATAACAGTGTACAATTCTTTTGTTCTGTAATTGTTTTTCTGTGTCAGAATGTATTGATTTGATCTTGAGAACTTTCTCAAAAGCTGTTTGTAAAAAATAGTGTTAGTAAATAATACATTTTGTAACTAAATAAGTGCGTTTAATATATGCGTTGAATAATTCAAATGCAATTTTGAACGCGCTCATTTAAAATATAACTGAAAAATATTTGGAAAAAAGAATAAATTAATGTAGAGAGTATAAAATCTCAGAAATTGCATACAATTTTTAAAAGAAATTAAAGTAATAAAAAGGAGTTCCCATCAAATCCTGGTTTTCCCCGGGCGGAACATCGGGAGTGTACATACCTGGAAAGGTCACCCAAGGTGTGATGTCCATCCCACCCTGCTGAGATAAGGCACATTGGTAAAGGAGCCAAGTCAGTCTTCTCCTTCGGATGCTCAGGTATTTTGGAACAAAAGAGCTGTTCCTTCCCTTCTGTGTGTTTTTATGTCACCTGTAATAGATTTATGGACCAGATCCACCTGTTGCTAGAGCTTGAAAGCTCAATAACAACAAAAAAGAATATATTATTTAGTTCCTAAACTATATTTAAGTACATTTGATAGTATTATATTAATCAAAATCATTTGCAAAAAATTAAAACCTTATCAAGAACTGTTTTCAAACAATCTAATGGTAATTTATTAATAATAATATTGATAACTAATTAATGATAATGGCAATTTAATAACTCAAGGTAATTTGTAAAAATATATAATTTTCACATTTATAAAATAACACTAGTTATTTGTAACAGTTAATTTGTTTAGCAAAGCTTATACTATATCATTATATCAGAAAAATAATATGGAAAAAAGAAATTAATAAATCATTTTTTCAAACTGTCGATATTATTTGCGATATTTTTCTCTCTGTCTGTTTCTTTGATAAAAACTATTATTTTTGGGAAATGATTTGAGTTCTAGCCAAGTATTTCAACTGATTTCTTTTATACACTTCATATCAACCCACTAATATTTCTATGAAATGATTGTAACGTTCTTGAAATAATTTTTAGCGATTTTTTCATTTTTGAATCTGTTTTTTTTCCTTTTAAACATAGAAGTTAGCTTATATCATTTTAAGCAGGGCATATTAGGGAAAATATATTATTTTGCATTAATATTAAATAAGCATTAAATTTCTTAATATTCCTTTGTTCTAACCAGTCACATGAAATCATCTAGTCAAATCTATACGCTCTAAAAAATAAACATATTGTGATAAGAAGTTTAAACTTTTAACATAACTTAATATATGCTATCATTAAAAATAGTTGATTCGTATGTAATCATTGTGATAGCGATAACAATGTAAAACACAACGTATCAAATCAGATTTCTGTCTTTACCATAAAAAATTAATTTCCAATACCAAATATTGTTAAACAAATGGTTAATTGCAAATGTTTATATAATTTTTCCCTATATTTAGAAGGATAAAATATATCCTGTATTTCTCAGGTTATCACTCAGATTTATTTCACACTTTTATCTGTTTATTATTAATATTTTTGGTTATTATTTCAGAGTTCAGTTTCACTTTAAAATGTATTATTCAGATGTCATTTGGTAAAAATAAGGTTTTTTATAGTTTAATATTTTTAAAAAATCTTTACTTATATCTAGCTAAAAAACATAAATTCAATTTGTGAAATATTGCAAAAATCAAAATATTTAAAATAATAATTTTTACATCCCGAGGTGAAACTAAAAATCAATTTTTTTGTAAGCAACTTGTGTTTAAATTTTAAATTATATGTTACGTTTTAACTAAGTATTATTAGTTCATATATAAAATTCTTATTTTTTAGTAAATGTGAATTAATAATACTTGGAGACACGTTTTTTATAATTTAACCGTAAAAAATTACATTTTTTAATAAAAAAATGCAACACGTTGATTAAAAAAATTCTTTAGCATGATTTTTCACTTGTAAAATAACTGAGATAGGAAATGTATTCTAAATGTAAGTCATTTATTCATGTTTACTTTGCAGTTTTTTATTTGATTAAAAACTTCCAAGTCAGGTTTATATTTTCACCAAAAGTTATTTGAAACACAATGTAAGAAAACCCATTTTATTTAATTTTTTCTTATATTTTTTATTTTTCTATTTAAAACAAATATTTATCATTTGTCAAAACCGTGATTTTGTTTATAATCCATTTTCTCTGTAAATATGATATTCTTTCATTTCTTCTACATGAAGGGAGTTCATGATTTTTAATGAACTTCATTATATCTAAATTAAAATGCAAGTATTGCAGAAGTAATTTCTGAGCTGTCAGGTACTCCACGACATGAATTTTTCTCCGAAAAAAAGTACATAAGAAGTTCATGATTTTGTTCATTAAAAAATATAATAGTTTTTTTAAACTCAGCTTTTGATATAAGGTGATATAAGGGAAGTGGTTTCGTTGGTTAATTGATTAAAATATGTTTTTTACTATACGTAATGTTGGATTCAGTAGGAGTAGTTTTATGATATTTAAAATAAAATTAATGATGTTTTCTTTATTATCAAAATAGATATATGTATTTTTGTTCCAAATTCTAAAAATATTTTAGTATTCTTTATTTTTGTAACTTTTTTAAAGTAAAATTTTACAGACATTTCAGAGGAAGAAATTTTCTTATGAAATCAATCTAAATGAAACTTGAATGATCTATCGTACTTTATAAGCAACTATGAGAACGATTTTCATCATTTCTAAAACATGTTGTCTTATTTGTATTACTGACAGTTAAATTTTAATTACTACAGCAAAGTTTGCAACACATTTTCCAAAATACAAACTACTATTTCTCTATACTAAAAACAAAAGCATCTAATAAAAATTCCAGTTAAGTATTGAAACATTAGCACCAAACTAAAATCACCCCGTATCACAATTGAAATATATGATAAAATATGTTATAAAAGGACTTAATATAAAATATTTCAAACTCTACACAAAATGATTAAAATAAAACATATTCCTGGAATTTATATATATATATATATATATATATATATATATATATATATATATATATATATATATCTGATATAGGAGAAATATTATAGTTCCATATTTCTCATATATCATATAAATCTTTGTAAAATGGTGATTTTTATTAAAATCTTTTTCCTTATTTCATTTCATAAAAAATAATATTTTATGAAAATTTCGGAAGCAAAGAGTTAAATTTATATTTGACATGTGCAATACATAATCTTTAAATTCATCATTGTTGAATTTCCTCAAGAATTTTTAAAATTATTTTTCAGTATTAGGAATTTGTATATCAAGGATATCTTGACTGTTTTCTCTATCCTTAAATTCTTTAATTTTCTTATTTTTTGTAAATAAATTTAATCATATTACATTGCTTTATTTTTATTAAATAAAGAAAAACAAAATATGTTAATATATGAGCATATATTAAATATGTGTAGGTAGGAGGAAATAACATGTAATGTACTTATCAATGCATTTACACCATATAATTTTTAAAGCTTAAATATTATTATATAAGAAGCAATAGACTTAACAATTTGATAAACACAAATTTAGTAAAATACTGTGATTAGAATTGTTTTAACTACTGAAATGCTGTCAGATCCATCTAAAATGCATTATGCTGCACACGTTTTGTAACACAAATGAAATTTGGTGATGATAATTCCAGACAGACGTTTCGTGTATAGAGCTACAAAAGTTTTCGCTTTTGTTCTGTAATTTGCTGAAAGGAGCAAATAGACTAACTATACTTTTGTAAATAAAGTCACGTAGAACACACCCAAATAAAGTAAGGGTACAATAAGTGATTTGTTTATTACAAGTGAAGATGCAATGTTAAGAAAATGGAATTTTAGGTATGCCAATAAAAAGGATGTCTTTTCAAGCCTTAGAAACAACTCTTGATATAATTATGTATATCAGTAATGAAAAGAGTTCATATTTTTGAAATTTTGCGTTTCTGCTAATGGTTTTATTCATATTATTTGAAGTTGCTAATATAGTTTGTAATGAGATTTCCATTCCTATTAAATTTTAATTGTGTTCTTTTAAAAATGTATGTTAGTATTTTTCCTAACATGAATTTATCTTAATATACGAGTAGTTAACGTACAAGAATTCTTCAATGAACAAGTTAAAAAATAATTAATATTATGGAATGGTAATCTCTGTTTTCATTATACAAATATCCTAAAATTAATTTTACTGATACTTTGCTCAAATAAAAAAACATTTTCTAATAAGCAGAAAATATGAACAAATTTATTTCCATTTTTGTCTTCAGTACAATTATTTAAATCTGAAATTTTAAAAGGAAATTACTTATTTTCTTTAATGAAAAATAATTGCATAAAACTCTTGCAAGTGAATAAAAATAAATATTGTAATTAAAAGTAAAATAAAATTTAAAATAAAATCTTACATAATTTACCCTTAGATCTATGGAAAAAAATTGGCATAACTTATATGGCTTAAGTGTTGAAGAAACAATGCTAATTGTGCAATTATTTACTAGTTGCAAATTGAATACAAGCTTCAATATACCGAATTCATATATTAGATTTTACCTCTGTGTATGAGTTTTAAAATAAATACTATGCGTTAGTTTAAACTAATGTCTGAATATTCATGAATGAAAGCATTTAAATGCATTTTAAATTTAACACTTATCTAATTAGCCACAATGCAAGAAAATAATTAAACGTTTCAAACATTTGTTAAGTAATAATTTTTATATGGAAATTGTGTATTCGTAATAGAGTTGTTATATAAATTGCATAATTTATATATATAAATTGCATAAGTAATTTTAATGACTTTAATTAATAGGCTCTCATCTGCTTTAAATTAATGTAACTAGCTGATAAATTTATTTGGTTTACTAGGCTGAATCAAATGGAAAATAACATGGAAAACTGATAGTTCTAATAAGTTTAATGAAGCTTATCCTTAAAACTAATGGCAAGGAATGAGTGATAAGAAGCATTACTGAATGGAGATTAAAATAATAAAACATATTGAGAAATTGTCTTGTTCAACTACAATGGTCAATTTTTATTTTTTAATATTAAACTATAAAAATTCGCACAGTAGTCGCTTCATTGTTTTTAATCTAAAATTTTAAAAATTATTTATACACGATATATTTTAAATTCAAAACTGTATTATTTAAGTCATTCTCAATATAATGAATGCTGTAAGTTATTTAGCTAAAATTAATGCACAGAACTATTTATATCTGTCTTTATGTTAATTTTAAGCAAATAAATATTTCATATTCTATGAAATATTTATTTGCTTGTTATGTTGTTTTAGATTAATGTTTTTAGATTAACATTAATCTAAAACAACAATAAGTAATGTTTGACTCAGAAATCTTTACTTAATTACAGCTTTTTTATGAAAAATTTAATTGCTAACAACAAGATTAGATTCCATAAGAGACAGTTGAAAACATGATTGCATTCTGTACACAATGTCTTAGACAATATTAACTTGTATTGATTTTTTTAAAACTAACGTGTGACAGAAAAAATTTACTTGATTAATGGCTTAGAAGCAAAAACTTTAAGGAACTCAAACATTTTTACAGCATTCCATTGACCTAAACAACTAAGCATTACATTACAAAGCAATCACATCTACAAATTAATAATATTTTTACAACCAAAAAAGAAATAAATTCAAAGACAAAATGGGTACAAATATTGGACTAAAATTGAAAAATCAATATTAAAAAAATCCTCAAAGAAATTAAGAAGGAAGCATATAAGCGCTGCCTTTTGATTAAAGCATTTTGTAAGAAGTAACAAATTAATGTTATTGCTAACAAAGAAAAATTTAAAATCAACATTTGCTAAATTCAACAGAAATATACAATTTTTTAACTTCATATCTAACTCATCAAAGATTTACCTGTGGAAATTCAACAAAACCATTTTTTTGCTTGCCCAAATATTTATTTTTGAAGTAATAATTTTACTGGTTAAAATTTAAAATGGCAAATTATTTTTTCAATGTTGGGTACTTGGGTGACAAACCCTATGCCACAACAATGTCAGAAATTGCTACTCATTTGCTGTTACCCAGCGGGTACCTGTGAACCAAGTAACGTTGCCCTCACCATACCACCACAAGCTCGTCTCGTCTATAGGGGGGCCTTATTCATACATCATCACAGAAGAAAGGACAGAGAAACAGAGATAATAGAGAAAGAGAGTAGCATCCATGCCCGAACCGTGATTCGAACCCGGATCCCACAGCTCAGGATCCTGGAACGCTAAACAATCAGCCATCGGTCGGCGGCAAGGTGAAAATAAGATTTTATAAGAATGATGAAAATGAGTTTAATGTATTAGAGAAAAATTACTAATGTAATAAAATTAGAGACTATTCGCCCCACTGTTTGAAATTAATAGTTTTTGTTAATTGCTTTTTGTTGCTTAAAATTATCTCCGGAAACATAAAGTAAGCAAATCTTTCTACAGTGAAAAAATCAGATTTAATCGCTTAACGCATAAGCAGATGTCCATGACTAATCCATTGAAGAACTTTTGTTATAGAATACAATTTGGAGTATGTTTTTGATCGACCATGAAATTGTATAGGAATAAAATTGTTTAAAGAATTGCGGAATAGGAAAAAAGTCCTATTTGTGTTAGATATTTTAAAAGGAATCTCTTTCATAAAATGGTATCGTGATTCTTTAACCTTTGTTGAATGAAAGATTTCCAAAAGACTTTTGTTAAGCTACTGGGTGTAGATATGTAGATAGGAGATGAAGAAGATCACATTCAATAGTTTATTGTATACAAATTCGCGAAATATGTTAAGTATGAAATTCTAAATATTCGCATTCAAAGTTCTCAAGTTTCTAAATACTCTTATTCAAGCTCATTTATTCAACTATTTCCCCAAATATCTTTGGAATTTCAGCCACTAAAATGCTCAAGAATACCAAATAAAATTAATTTTAGAAACCTTGCAATGTTCTTAATACATGTATAAGTCATGAAGTAAGCTTTTGTTTGATTAAAAAAGCTAAATGTTTTCAGAACCTTTAATAAAATCTGAATTCTAATTACTTTCAAATTATTTTTTTAGATCTTGTGAGTTATTTTTCTTTCTTTTCGTAAAGTCTTCAAACTGGAATTTAAAACTTTTAGTCACAAACTTTAAAATTACTTAACCTCTTTAAATTCATTCTGTAATTTCAGTTTTTCAAAAATGGATTAAAATTGTATTGCTGAAATTTTCAATAAGAATAACAATCAGCATATTTTTATTAAAATTTTGAATAATATGATTTCAGAAACTTTCTGGTAAGAAAACACATAAACTTCATTTTTATTCGTTTGATCAAAAATTCCTTTACAGTTTTTATAAAAATATAGTGATGCATTCAAATTAGAGGGAATTGCTAGACGTAGCACAAAAGGTTAATAGATTATTGTAGTATTTACGCAAATTAACGCGATACTTGAGAAATTTAATTAATTTCGTAGGTAAATTTATCTTCTCAGAATCATCTGCAATACTTATTCCTAAGATTCGGTTTGAAGGATTTTTAAGAATTTTATTTACAATAAAGAATTAAGGTATTTTCTAAACAGAAAACAAGATTAACACTAGAGCCGCGGATGATATCATTTTGACCCAAAAGCAATTTTGTTTCCGACTTTCTCAAAAAGTTACTAACGTAATTATAAGACATTTATTGAATTTTTCTATTTTTATAACACTAATAATCTTCGAAAATATGATCGATTAAATATTTATAATTTTTTTTGTTTTTAATACTTATACCTAAAACCATTTAATGGATCATTATGACCCCATTATAATCACACGTAATAAATTTGAAATTCAACGTTTCTTGGAATGGGAAAAGCTTTTTCAGTCCTCTTTCCATTTCCCAGATTTAAGTAGAGCAATTCTTCAAGGTCAGTAGATTGTTACTTATAACAGAAGAGAAACAGAGAATTTCGCAGTAGTTGCCAGTTGTAGAGAGTTGCAGACACCCCCTCCTCCCCCGTTATCATTTCGTATGGGAAAAATGCCTCTGTAAAAGGAATCTTTTCTCTTCGATCTATTTTGTTTCGGCCCGTTGAATGGAATATGGTGCAATACTAAAACAATGCGCTAGTCTAACATGCGCGCATCTGATTCTTTATGACTATACAACTGGTTGTTCGCATTGTTGTGTAAAGATTTGGAATTTTTAGAAGAATTCTGAGGAAACCCAGATTCGTTTTTTAAATAATTAAATGACAGAGATAAATTCAAAACAAAAATACAATAAAACTTAATAATTTATTTTAGTAACTTAATTGCAAGAGAAATTTATACATTTACAATCAATTGATATAATACTTAAATAATTGAGATTCCAACGTTATTATTTGTTTTATGACAATTACACATTAATATATCATAACTGTGTGTGACCAGACGGACGAGGAACGAGAGATCAGACTCACCCCTTTTAGAAGTAGCAGTGTGGTGTTCCCTAACATCTATGGCATTCCCGGCTCAGGATCTCTCTTGGCTTGCTCATTGCTCAAGAGATTTCCCTCTTTTCTCTGCTATCTCTCCTCAGACCTTATATTCTCTTCCATTCATCTATTTGTCGGACATCTGCAGCTCCATCCATGAATGTCGTGGCAGGGCTCCTACTGGACAGGGCTGTTATACTTCGTTTACCAATAACATCTTTTTAGCTTTTTATTATGCTCAATGAGGACCCAGTCCTCAAATGTGGACTCCTTTTCTATGTCGGGCTTCTCTGGGGCTTCTGTGTGTCTTTGTATTAGGATGCAGTTTTTAACTCCTCATAATTCTCGTCTTAATTCCTCCTCTTTACACAATTGGTTTTCCAAAATTATGTAGTTCCTCCTATACTTCTATGGGATAGGTCAGAAATCTCTCCCCCTCAATCCCGACTGGTCAGATTTACAAATAATACATATCATAAAACATATACTTTTCTTGCAATTTTCTCCAGATCACTCATCCCTTCCGAAAGGAAAAATTTACTCTTTTATTGCACTTGTCTCCTTGTGCCAATTTTTATTACATCCTTTACTTTATATCATTACCGCTTAGTTTGAAAGGAAAAGAGGAAACTCTTACATTTAAAATGCAATAAAAATATACACATCTATTTTCTCAGGGTTTGGTTACGTCGTATTACACTACGACACGCATTCTCTTGCAGATAGTTTGAATGTACTAATCTGTTCGACTTATGTCAACTTGTTTACACGTGGAGACAAAATTGACCTTAGATGAAAATGACTGGAAGAAATATGCGTAAATTAACAATTAGTGTGACACTCAAATATATGCGATAATTTTCGGAAAATGAATCCGAGAACAATAATGATGAAAAAAATGGTTTTCATCGATGATGTATATGAGCCTCTAGATGAAGATACCGTATCCAATTTTCCTGTATAATGTACTAGCATAAAAACCTCTTCCGCGAAGAAAAACATTGTGCAAAATGTTATCAGATTCAAATCCAGATAAAATGAACTCTGGAACTTTAGTTACAAATGATGGAACGTGTTTGGAAAGCATCACTTCTGGAAGTTGTATGAGTGAGAGAATTACTAAACATATTGCTTTTAAAGAAAAGATTGGTCCAAATAGTTCAGCATAGTGAAGTATTTAAAATGGATATGCGATTAATTCATGGAGACTACCTATATACGAGTTTATGCTATGTCATATCAAAAATTTCACAGAATTTGCAACTTTGAAAAATGAATGGTCAACAAATTTCGACGAACTAATATATCAATTTTGTATCCTCGATGGATATACGGTGCAAAAAATCTAAAGGTTGATAGCTGTTGTTTGGGGTTCACCTTTTTCTGCGATACTATAGCGAGAGATAGATTCAGAAAACTTCTGAAATTTCTTCAATTCGGCAAAAAAAAAAAAAAAAAAAAAAACAGGATTTGAACGCTTTTAAACAGATAAATTTTGTTTTATTTCCAAAATTTGGAAGAAATTTATTCATAATTTGATAACTTGCTATAAGCCAAGACCATATATAACTATTGATTAACAGCTGTTTCCGTCTAAAACCAGATTTTGTTTCACGTACTATAGGCCAATTAAAGTAGATAAATTTGGTATCAAGTTCTGGCTTACCATTGATGTTGATAGCAAATACGTACATAGTGGTTTCCATATTTGGGTAAAGATGAAGAACGACTTCAAAATTTATCTCTCTTCAAATACGTCACTTTGCGTTTGATAGAACTTTTCGAAAATAAAGGAAGAAATATCATCAAAGAGATACTTTTTTTTACACAAAATTGTCGCAAATAAGGAAAACAAAGACCACTAGTTTAACTGGAACAATGAAACGAAATCAGGAAAAATTACTTGAATTTGCAAAAAATGTAAAGATGCCTTTATACGATGCATTGTTACTGGAGCATGATGATATAACTTTTATAGCTTATCAGGGATAAGAAAACCAGCAAAAATGTCTTATTATTGAGCTCCTTTCATCCCACAATTGATATCAACAATAATCATCCAAAAAAGCTTCCAGAAACAATATCATTTTATAACTCAACAAAACTTGGTGTCGAATTTGCAGACTAAATGCCTCGAAAATATTCTATGAATGCAGGATCAAGAAAGTGGTAAGTTCATGGATTCTACAATATTTTTGCAAGGATTAATTCATGGGTTTAATAGAAATAAGTTTCTGAAGAAAAACTTACGAGGAGATTACATCTTCAACAACTCGTTGAAGAGTTGCGTAGTGAGTATATTTGCAAAAGAAAGTACTAGTCAGACGCACAGACAAAAGCGGAAACTATTGAAGAATCTGGGCAGCTGGGAAAAAGGGTTTATTCCCAAGCTTTCAAGTGTAAAAACAATATATATTTGTTCTGACTGTAAAATACCGATATGTGGAAAGTGTACAAAATTTATAAAAAAAGAAGTTGCGCAAAATAAGCATGAACTGTATAGAAAATCTTGGCTGGTAAGAAACTAAATTCTCTATTAAAGTTGTCTGTATATTTTACTAACAGTTTACAATATTTCATATTGTAATATCTTCTTATTTTTTATCACTTATTATAGCAATTTAATATTTCTTTCCAACGGTGGGTACTTGGGTGACAAACTCTATGCCACAACAAGGCCAGAAACTGATACTCATTTGTCGTTACCCAGCGGGCCCCTGTGAACCAAGTCACGGAGGCGAGTAGTGTTGCCCGCGCCATACCACCACAAACCCGTTTTATAGGGTGGGTCACTATTCATACATCATCATGGAAGAAAGGACAGAGAAACACAGAGAGAACAGAGACAGAAAGTAACATCCATGGTAGAACCGGGATTCAAACCCGGGACCCAAAGCTCAGGAGTCAAGAACATTAACCATTCAGCCATTGGTCGGCTATTATAACAATTTAATATAAAAATAAATAAATGTTTTTGCCAAATAATTACGGCATACTTTTCGCATAACAACACGGGTTTTTATTAATTGGGGTCAATTTGACATAGTCCGCGGTTTCAGGTAAATCGTCAGGTATATATGCGTTTAGCATGTCACGGTTCTAAGGTTAAACAACAAAACAAATTTGAGGATAAAAGGGGTTTCATTGCAAGGAAGCAGAAAATAAATTACCTCAGAAAAATAACTAGAAAAAATAAACTTTTTTTAATCTTTCTAAGAAATCTAGAGAATTGAAAAAATAAAACCTCCAAATCACAAATTAAAATCCTGCAATATAAAATTTGTAGGTATTAAAATTCTATTTTATTCAAATGAATTATGATTTATTTGAAGAATTATAACTAATTCGAAGAATTATAATTTATTCAAAGAATTGTAATTTATTTGAATGGATTATATTTTGTTCGAAGAAATTATTTGAAACAAGAGAAGAAAAGAATAAGAATGAAAAATTTTAATGTTTTATGCTGTGAGGGGCGTCAATTTTATTGGCTTATGGAGTAAGTACATTTCAAAATCTAATATTTTTAAAAAAGTAATGAAATATTAAAATAAAATTCAAAACTTTAATTATTTTACGTCATTTGATAATAAATTTAATATACAAAAAAAGCTCTCAAAATCCACGAGTTTGAGAATCAATTTATCCAATTTATCAAAATATCTTAGAGGCTATTTTTATCTTGTATTACATGATTGAAAAAAAATAATAGTAATCAAAAGTTTTTAAAAAGTTTCAAATTATTTAACAAATAAAATTTGTTACTTAACCATTTGTTGTTTACAATATATCCTTTATAGATTTTATATGTCAAAGTTCTTACATAGAATATTTAAATATATGTATGCATAAATATATCTATGAATTCAATTTGGAAAATGATTTTAAGTTATTGCAAAATGTTTACAACTACCTATTTCTGTCAATCTTAACAAATGAATATAGCCATTTATCTTTTAATTTCAAATCATTGTGAAATTAAGGAAATAGTTTCCTAAGCTAGCAACTTAAGCGAATAAACGAGGAAAAAAATTAATCATAATTTGGACAAAATATTTAAATTGTGTGCAACTAATTAGAATTTTACATGAAAGTAGAAACATATAAGTGCAAAATTTAGAATTAAATAGTTTTCGATTTTCATAAATATATTGTTATTAAAAACTAGAACAGTAAAGTATAGAAGTTTGAGTTTTTTAATAACTAACTATGTATATAAATCTAATTTTTAGCCTGTATATAAATTTTCTACAATACTTGCTTATTTCCACAAGTTAAATAAATTGCGATTAATTTAAATAATATACATAAACATTTAAGTAATTAAAAAAAATTTGTTCTATTAGTTGTGATAAAACTATTTAGGGTAACATTTTAATAATATGGTTATAAGATAGAGTTCAAATTAATTTAATGAGACTAAGTACTTTTGGAGATTGTAACATTTCAGAGAATTCCAAGCTCCATAAAATAATTGCAACATAGTTTCGAATTTCAGAAGGAATCATTTATGAGACTTTAATTATGATACAAATTACAGTTTTGTTGATTACTTTTTAATGAGTGTCTACAAATCTGGTTTATAAAAGAAAATATTACAAAAGGAATTATATTTTATGCATAAGAAAATATAATGCCGCCCGTCCTGTCTAGTGGTCAGAGTCCCTGACTGGGGATAGGGAGATGCTGGGTTCAAATCCCAGTTCGGGCATGGATGTACTTTCTCTCTCTATCTATCTTGTCTTTGTTCTTCCCTTGTATGAATGAGTTGTGAATGGTTGCCTTTACCCTATAAACGGGTCCCTATGGCATGTGTGTACTGAAGAAGTCGGACTCTACACCAAAATATGGTTCAGTTGAAAAAGTGGAGCAGCGCACCGCATATTGCCAGCCTAGCTGGCACACGACAACAACAAGAAAATATAATGCAAAAATAGAATTTGTAAAAAGGCTTACAAGGTTTCCGAACAATCATGATTTCTCATAATCCTTTTAATTGGAATAGTTATTCCTTATTTGCTTTGAATAATATGAGGAATCAGAGATAAAATTAAAAATAAATTGTTGATTTGTTAGAAAGTGTTTGAGAAGTGAATTTGGAATATATATCTCATTGAAACAAAATAAAAATCTTAATTACCTAATTGAAATCAAATACTGAAGACAAGTTTTGAAAAGTTATATTCTAACAATATTTATATAAATATTTATAATAAACACTTTTAAATTGCTAAAAAATAGTTTATAACCATAATTTAAAAAAGGAGACATATATATGTTACTTAACTTGTTTTCTAAGTGATTGAATCATTTATATAATATTAAGAAATGTTTCAACAAAGTCTTATTCTTATGATCTTTTCGTTATATCATTCTTTTTTCATGTTTCTTTGAAGAAAAAGAAATAATAACTTAAAATGGCATGAAAAACAACATTTCCAGCACAATTAAAACACAATTCGATTTTTAGTGAAATTGTGGTAAGCGTTTTCAGTTAAACTGTAGATTTGAAAAAAAAAATACGCCAGACTGAAACAAAAAAAAATGTTTTAAAAGAAATAAAAATATGAAAATAATTACAAAATAAATAATTTTATCTTCAAAGATTATGAAATTTGTGTACTTTAAATAATTTTATGTTTCATAAAAATAACTATCATATGTATTGCTTAAAAATGTAGGCAAACAAAAATGTAATGAAAAATAAATACTTAAGGCACCTGGTTCATTGTGTAAATTGTAATTTATACTTAAAAGTTCACTTACTAAATTCAAGTTATTGTTAAAAATAATATTTATTTCCAATAAATATAAATAAAAAATAATCTGCATTGAATGTGGTGTTCAACTGTATAACTAAGTTTCAATGTTATTTAAGAAAATTAATTTATCTTTATATTTAGTAGGGAAATGTATATTTAATTAAATTTTAAAATATTTCATACTTAAAGTAAAACTATTATAATTTTTATTTTATGTGTTGCGTAATGTACTAGATAAATTATGTGATATAGTAATGAATGTTGAAGCCTTGTGGATTAGTGGTAGTCCTTCACGGTGAGGGTAATATAACAATCACCGTGAAGCGCTACTACAAATCATTGATTTCACTACTGTGATATTACCGAAGAATTATCATGCCTTTTATTACTTTATTAAATTGATGTGCAGTTATTTCTTTCAAAAATAGTTAAAAATTTAAAGAATAATGTTTCATCAAATTTTCAAAATTAAATTTGAAAGAATAATGCAACGCTTAATAATTTTAGTTTGAAAAATATAATTTAAAATTTTTATGTTTTATTCATGATTTTATACTTAAAATATCATTAATTTTCTTTAATATTTGAGTCTCACGAATGTTATATATTGATTAATATATTATAAGTATATTTATTCCAAAAATGAAACAATCACTGCTAAGAAGTAATATGTAACAACTCGGAAAGTTAAATTAGTCCATATTGTAAATTTCCCTATTTAATTCTCGTATTATCTCATTATTGGTCACATAAGTTAAACACTATTCTGCCTGCATATAATTTAGATAAATTACTAAATCAAATGAATTGCAGTACCCGGTGATTAATACAATTGTAGCTATTTAGCAAACGTGAAATACATTTGGTTGACTCTAAATTGTAAATGATAGGAAGTCAATATTGAGATATAAATTTAGGAACTAAACTCTCCTCTTCATTTGCATATGGTTATTGGTATAGTAAGTATTGACCGAATTCAGTTATAAATTTATGTATGTGAATGGCTTTACAAAGATGCAGAATTTATTTCATCTGAGCTTAAAATTTATAGTTTTTGCGATGAAAACTAGCATTTAAAATTTATTCACATATAGTTATGGGGTTTTAAAACATGATTATGCTTTTGTTAGGTGTTAAAACTTATTAAATTAGTTTAAGGTTTTATAATTCGTGACACAGCCAAATTTTTACGCTATTATATTAGAATTTGCAATTAATATTGTTACATTCCATAAAAAATATGGGAAAGCTTCTTAAATATCTATGAAACCATATCAGTTATTGAAAAATAATTATGCTCTATTTGAAGTTTTATCCATAAAATTCTAAGACGGTTGGGAACTTATAAAAAACGAAAATTTTCTTCAATTCATATGAATATATTGTTCAAATATGCATAAAATGTAAGGAAGCTTTAGGGGAAATAAATTATGATAAATTACGGAATTCTATAAATTGTTCTGTAATAAAATATATAAATAGGTATTTAATGATGTAATATTATTACGCTGGAAGAAAACGTTTGTCAAAATTCCTCATTTGTAATTTATAAGTTCCAATATAGAGTAATAAATCTCTGCAATTTAAGTCTTCAAAATCTGCGTTTAACAATTGGTATTGAAATTTAAAAAAAAAGAATTTAAGAAATTTGAATTGTTTTATCATGAGTTTAGTTGGAAATAGTATATCTTAAGATTATTTTGGTTTATGAGAAAATATATCTATTTCTAGACAAGTATTATGTATAATTTTGAAATTCTGGCACTGGGAAAGCTTTGCAGCATATTTTTAACTCTCCAATCTTAATATTTGAAGAACAAAGTTCATTTGTTGATTTACAGGCGCATTTTTGTTATTATTCTGAAATTTTGGAAAAAATCTCCTTTCACGGGAAATATTCAGTATTTCATCACGGGTTTTCTCTGCCAATAGAAATAGAAGTAAATCACTCTACTGTAAAAATCCCTATTACACAGACCAATTAATAATAATTTCAAATGTTCTTAATTCAATACAAAATATGCTCTACCTGATATTCTTATATCTAGTTCCTATATCAGTGATAGCCTGATATCTAGTTCAGTATCTCAGTAAATTTATAACGATCACACAAATTTACGTTACATTACCAATTCTTTAAATGAACGTGAGGATAGATTTTCAAAAACATTTAAACATCAAGCTCAATCAGCATAATATAATGCAATATGAAATGAAAAGAAGATTTAGACTTCCTAAACTAATTTTTACATTTTGTATATTGTACTTTTAATTTGTATCAAATATCAAAAGGTATCATACTGAGATTTACCATTAATTATTTTATTTTAATAAGCATTTGAAAAAAATATCTTTAACATTTGTATGCTTGTGTGTTATGTTATTTAATTTGGTCCCATTTATTTATTGAGTCAATTAAAGAAGTTTGAAAAACTAAGTTACAGATCTATCGAACGCTTATCCGTCCCGTTTTGACCTATCCCTTGGAAACTTGCATTTTGACTGTAAGAAAGGAAAGGCTGTTGGGCCTATTTGAACGCAGGATTTTAAGAAGTATATTTGAAGATACGAAGGAAAATGGTGTCTGTCGCAGAAGATACAATACAGAAATCTATCGAATGTACAAGGAGCCAGACGTTGTACATCACATTAAAGTAGGCCGTCTCAATTGGGTTGGACATGTTATTAGAATGAAGGACAATAAAACACTAAGGGAATTTTTTTTTTGCAAAACCCATCAGCGTAAGAAGAAGAGGAAGACCAAAGCTGAGATGGGTGGATGCAGTCGAAGAAGACTGTAGGGTCCTCGGAACAAAAAATTGGAGGAGTTTGGCTGCCAGTAGATATGGCTGGAAGAAACTTGTTCAGAAGGCCTTGGCCCATCCTGGGCTGGCGCGCCATGAATGATGATGATGAAAGAAGTATGTTACAATATTTCTACTTCATTAACTCATGAAAGCAGTAATGTTAAAATCTTGGAAAATTAAAGAAAAAGCAAAATTTTAAATTTTAAAAATGTCTATACTTTAATCTGAAAAAATATTTTAAAGCAAACTATTTAAAATGATTTTGAATTTTGTGTGTGTGAAAATGATTTCTTATATGTTTTTAAATCAAAGAGATTTTATGTTTGTTTCTACAAAGATTTTATCATGTTCGATAATAGTTATCATGAAAGCTTATTTATTTAAGTACTTGGAAAAACAGCCTTCTAGTGTTAAATGTTTCCTGATTAAATAAATGCTAAACAATGTTGAATTGAAAAAGAAGTGTGTGATTCTAATTTGACAAATATTTTATAGATACTTTTACTGATATAATATTTTTTGACAAAAATTTCAATTAGCAGCTTTTTATTCTTTGATTTTGTTCTGAAAGTGATAAAATTTATACTTTATGGCTATTTTTAAAATTAGTTTTAATATGATAACTGATTTTTAATTAATTATAATAAGTTTTTGAGATTTATTTTCAACAAAATTAATGTAATCATGTTATGTCCTAAATATAATTTAATTAATCATTATTAATTAAATAGAAATTAGAGAGTAATTAATAGTCCAATTTATCTGATGATAGTGAAAATTATTTTATAAGTTTCTTAGTGCCTTTTAGAATGTAAACTCAAAATTATGAAAACTCAATATCAGCTAAATATGTATTATTTAAAAGTAACTTCATTTATTATGTTTTTGATTTCTAATATATTAATTAATATACAATCAGAATGGTAATTTTGATTTATCATATTTTTTGATTTTTATATTACAAAAAATTGGAGATTTATGAAATGATTAAAATTAAGGTAAAACAATAAGATAAAAGGAAATTTTTAAAAAATTATGCAAAATTTTGAATTATTTTGAATTAAATTGACGTATTTATCATATAAATGAGTATAAGTCTAAAATTTTTAATTTGATTTTATTATAGAACTGTTTTTTGAGCATTCACAAGAATGATTGTATTTTCATTAAGAAAAAGTATTGTCTTTTACTACAATCTTTGATCGTACCAACAATTTTGTAACATATTGTTTCGTTTCTATGTTTAAAATAAATCTAACTTTGTTCGATTGTTAATTAATTGCTATACATTATGGTATATTAAGAAAATGAATATACAAGTTTATGAAAAAAAATTAAACTGTTAAAACAAATTAGCAGATGTAATAATATTTTAAACATGGGAATAAATGTTTATTATTCATTTTAAGGTATTGATAATTTTGAACTTAATTAATTGAATTGTTATTTTTCGTGCAATATACCTTTGGCTGTATTTGATGTCATGGTTTACAATTGTTTAAAGCTTAAAAAGTAATTTTTAATGAAAAAAATTTCTAAAATGTAACTATTTCTATTTAATATTAACATGATTTATATTTAATAGAAAAATTAAACTAATATATAAAGAGATATTTTGATTTTAAGAAAGATAAATAAATCAAGATAAAGAATGCATCAAATTTATTTGACAATAAAATATTATGAAATTTTCGAAAAATATTCTGAAATCACTCTTTCAATTTTTATAAGTTGTTGCCAAGTAATATCCCAAGATCCACTCCGCAGAAATGAAAGTCTCTCCATATTTGCAATAAAGCTGTGTAAAAGAAGTCATTTTTCATTTTATAACTTTATTTCAATAACCCAATCTAGCATACTAGTCAGCTTCTTAAAACTCGTATCATAAATCTATGGCTAAAGATAAAAAATAACGTAAAGATGAGTGATAATAAAGTAAAAAAATTGATTGAAAGAAGCCAATTTATCTCAGGAAGTTATACAATATAATAACATTTTTCAAAACAATTTTTAATGTTAATTAAATAATTTTTAAATTTACTTTGAAAACTTTTTGTATCGAATAGTGCATAGGAGCTATAATCTACAGACTTATTTTTATAGTTTTTAAAGTATTATTTCAAAAAAATTATCTGAATAGCTTACATATTATAATAAAAAATTTCAATTTTAGTTAAGTTTTAACAGAGGAAAGTTATACTAAAATATTTCGCAAAAGTTATAAGATATTTTTCTTAAATTTAAGAAAATTTAATGTTATTTGTAAATACCACATCAATAATACTAACTAAATTTTCATTTTGTTTATTAATGAGTGTCTAATATAAGAAATACAATATTTCCCCTCAAATGATTTGCTAGACCAAGCGTTTATGATTACCAAGTTATTATGTATTACATATTTAGGTAGTTATTATGTATAACTTATTTATGTAGCTATTTTGTCTAGCATATTTATGTAGTTATTATGTAACACATTCAACACATAATACTTGTAACTTTCAAGAATACATGCTTTCTTTATGTACGTTTATAATAGAAAATATTTCATAAAGAGAATGTTTAAAACAGAATAGGATTCAAGCATTTTTAAGCCAATTTGTTTCTCCTTCGAATTCAATTACTAATTAGGCTTTCATTTATAATTCGCAACTGTGAAAAAACAGCAATATTTTTAATTAAAATTTCCTGCTTTTCCATGTTTAGTTAAAAGAAAAAATGAAAGAAACTTTATATAATTGGTACTCTAGTAAATAAAAAAGTATAAAAATATTAAAGCTATATATATATATATATATATATATATATATATATATATATATATATATATATATATATATATATATATATATATATATATATATATATATATATATATATATATATATAAGAGTACTGATTGTATGGAAAAAGGACAAATATAAATTTGAAATTTTAACCTTTTTGACTCTTAAATATATTTGAAAACTACTGTTCATGAAGTTTATAAATAATTAAATGTAAATTTATAATAGTTTTCTTTTGCCTATTATGTTTAACTAGAGCTCTTATACTGTTTGAATAGGGATATATATTTGAAAAATAAACCTGAAAGTGTATTCCTAAAATAGTTAATAAAATTAGTTTCCGAATATATTTAGCCTCACAAATTCTCTCTTCTCTTGATAAGTAATTGAATACTTCATATGCTTTCTGAGAATGATTATCTTTTGTATTTTGTATATCAGCTATACCGAAAGCACAAAACATGTTCAGCTGGAATTTTCATAATGAGTTTAGAATTTTCAGCTCATTAATAATTTAAAAATAAAATTTGTCATTGAACAAGAAAACTAGAATTGATATTGAAAAAAAAATTGACATATGTGTTCACGGTGTATACTAAATGTTTTCAACTTTAGTATGTTCATAGTAGATGATACGTGCATGACGGTATTACTTAAAATATATACAGGTATATATATAT